>JASTWP010002456.1:0-42347 GCA_030770255.1 Temnothorax ravouxi
TATCGAGTATTCTAATTAATCTCGTTGTTAATTTTACAATCATAAACAATGTGACAATGTTTTGGCTAAATTGAAAAGTTATAATAAGGTATAACTAAAAGAACTTGACAGTTTTAATGAAAGTCAGTTACAATGAAGAGAACGTCTTGTTCTCGCAAAGGCTTTATATATATCGAGGTTATGCGCATAACTCGTGGCTCGAATCGTTGATTGAGCGATGTTTCTGAAACCAAGAGAGTTACGTCTCAAACTCGTCTCAGGCTTCGATGAAACACTATTAAATACCTATTTGCTGGCTCCGCTGTTCATCGAACAGGCAAAGAGAAGATCTCTCGGAGATAGCTAGTGTCGTGTTGGCACTAGCTTAAATCCCTGCGATGTCATGTCGGCATCACATCTTTTAGGTATATCAGTCACCATGAATGATAACGACACGTCGTCGTTGCAATGAGATTTCAAAGGATTGCTGGCAACGATCCTTCGCTGTTGTATAGAGGAGACCACAATTATGGCTGGACCGATGTACTGTTGCTATGCGTAGGAGATCTCTTGCTACTTCTCGTAAGGATTCGCCGTCCACAATCAGGATTGTATGGCTTAATAGCGCACGCAGAGCAGCTAACGTTACTGCTTACAATGTATTTGGCTCAATCACACTTATGATACCGATGTTACACAAATTTACGGAACGACTGTTAAAACGTGTTGTTATCTTGAACTTTCAAGAGAGATTGGCCGAAACTGACGCGGCGAGAGATGATCGTCACTTCGTCTTCTTCATCGCGAGAATCAGAAGTCCGAAGTGCGCTCTTGACGATAACAACAAGCGCCGCTTGTTTATGTGACGACACGAGTCGTTGTATACTAGATTTATCGAAAGACTTGAGTCGATATGATAGCTTTCTGCCTCTCCTCGAGATCTCATTTTACGCTGTTATTTTAAACAATGAGCAAGCATTGCAATAAAGTATGTTAGTGTCCTTGGCACTTTAGTACAGTCATTTGGTAGTTTTACCTGGAAAGTTTTCCGGGAGTTTTGAAAATTGGTAATTTTATATATTTCGATGTGCTCTTTCCGAATTTCAACTTTGCCACCTCGTATCTTTGCCGCTCGCGCCGCCATATTGGAAAAATGGCGCCTAAAAGCAGTTTTTTTGACAATATCTCCTTTCCGACTCATTCCACGATAAAAACACTTCTATACAAATAAAACTAGAGAAAATTTCCTACAATTTATGTAGTAACCTTTTTTTTTCGTAAAATTAATAGTTTTGGCGTACGAGCGCCGCAAAGTGTAGTTCAACACGCGTTTTGGCCTAAAAACTCATTTCCAACCACCTTGAGGTAGAGTAAGCGGCGCGTTTTTTTTACCGTGGTATCCCCAGTAGGCCTAGTCCACATGCAATTCACTATTATAAAATTTAGCGCATTCTTCTTCGCTTTGCTGTTCTTGAATGACCAGGTGTTGCGAGTTCATCGTCATTAGTACTGATCGAAACGTCACAGACCGAAATTTCTTCCACATCATCCGCGATAGGATTATCAGTTTCATCGCAATCCTCTTCGTTCTCGATTTCATCATACGTTTGCTCGAAAATAGTCTCCGTTTCTTCCTCTTCGTCGCTATCTTGTGATGGAACTTGCGAGTTATCACAGGTACCACTACAATTCGTGCATATAACGGAGCACTTTAACCCAGCCTTTCTGCATCCACAGGCTTTCTGACATCTTTTTTTGCATTTACAAGAAATAAGTTTTAACAAGCGACAAAGAGGAAGAAACGGAGACTATTTTCGAGCAAACGTATGATGAAATCGAGAACGAAGAGAATTGCGATGAAACTGATAATCCCATCGCGGATGATGTGGAAGAAATTTCGGTCTGTGACGTTTCGATCAGTACTAATGACGATGACCTCGCAACACCTGGTCCATCAAGAACAGCGAAGCGAAGAAGAATGCGCTAAATTTTATAATAATGAATTGCATGTGGACTAGGCCTACTGAGGATACCACGGTAAAAAAACGCGCCGCTTACTCTACCTCAAGGTGGTGTGGAAATGAGTTTTAGGCCAAAACGCGTGTTGAACTACACTTTGCGGCGCTCGTACGCCAAAACTATTAATTTTACGAAAAAAAAGGTTACTACATAAATTGTAGGAATTTTCTCTAGTTTTATTTTGTATAGAAGTGTTTTTATCGTGGAATGAGTCGGAAAGGAGATATTGTCAAAAAACTGCTTTTAGGCGCCATTTTTCCAATATGGCGGCGCGAGCGGCAAAGATACGAGGTGGCAAGTTGAAATTCGGAAAGAGCACATCAAAATATATAAAATTACCAATTTTCAAAACTCCCGGAAAACTTTCCAGGTAACCTCTTCTTTTACGACCAAATGACTGTACTACTTCAGTACCATCAGAAAGAATCTTTTCTCAAGCTGGTGATATAAAAACCGATGAACGAAGCAGATTAACCGGTGAGCATTTAAATATGTTGTTATTTCTTGGTTCGCTTGCTTTTGATGATTGGGGATTGGAATAAATTACTTTTTGTGCTTATCTTTTGTATGTTATGTATACATACTCTTATATCTCACTTTTATATCTTACCTTGTAACCTAATACTAAATACCTACTTTATATTTTATATCTTATATTGTAACCAGGTACTAAATACCTACTTTATTTCTTACTTGTACCTTGGAACCTGGTGATATGATATTGTACTATTCGTCGTTATATATCGTTCTTTTATCTTACCTTGTAACCTACTAAATACCTACTTTATTTCTTACCTTGTAACCTGGTGATATGATTGTACTATGCGTCGTTTATATCATTTTTTTTATCTTACCTTGTAACCTACTTTATATTTTATATCTTATATTGTGTAACTTACTAAATACCTACTTTATTTCTTATCTTGTAATCTGATGATATGATTACTATGCGTCGTTATATATCGTTTTTTTATTAAAATAAAGAACGGTAAAATACAGTAACAAATATTTTCTCTTCTTATCTTGTTTAATCTCTTTCTATGTTAATTTATTTATACACAGTAACTAAACAATGTAAATATGTGATAATGTTTGTATCTTGTAATAATATGCATGTGATTGAGTGAATGATATAAAAACAACAGAAAACTTTTTATTTTAATTAATAAAATTGTAATATTTTCAGCGATACCACTGGACAGTCTGGACAGTATGCATTTTTAAAAAAATATACAATGCGGATTTAATAAAGAAAACTATCTAATGTAACTAAAACAAAAAAGAATTAATATTTTAAGATTTAAAAAGATTAATTTAACCTTTACAGAGGATGGGAAGCCACTATATAGTGGCGCTGAAACTGTCACATCAAAGACAAGAAGAAATACAATGAATTACAATAAATTTTGCTCAAGAGAAAGTGTAATATTTTAAAAAAACCCCCTCCCTTTAAAGATTAAAAAGTAATTTAAAAAATATAACGATTAATCGATTACTCGATTCTTTTATATATATATATATATATATATATATATATATATATAATCGATGTCTCTGCGATTTTTTTTTCTTTAATCGATGTTTGAAACATCGATTTGTTTTTGAACATCGCCCATCCCTACAATGAAGAAAGATAGTGGTTGCGCGCGGGACAAGGAATGCACGCGCGCCTACGGCATCGCGGCAGCGATTGGAGCGCTCGGGGCGCCCTTTTTTTCTTCTAGGGATAAAATTCTGTTGGCTCGACGTGCAGGGATGCACGACTACAAAGTATAATCCATCCGACAAGACCCGAAGCATAATTGTCTCAGTTTACGCGACGTGTAACGTGAAATGATATTGCGCGCCTGCAACAGCAGTCATCAAGGATCGACAAAACGGGCCGAGGGGTCGAGCGACTCGTCGTCGTCGTCGACCGGAATAAAAGCGCGATGTGCAATTAAGCGCGCAATGGCGCCGAATGCGCAGCGAGACGTTGAACCCGGGCCCGATCGCCGAGATTGCCTTTGTGATTAAACAAAAGTGGGTTAATGCTGCGCGTCGGGATCCGTGCATCCGTAATGACGTTGACATCCTGAATCGGCCCTCCTCTCGCCCCCTCAGCCATTACGAGAACAATGGTGTGTGCTGTACATTGTTCCTTGACGCCGTTCTATCTTCCTTTTTTCCGGGCGCGCGCTTGGCGCCGCGCGACGTGCGATCGAGAGAGAGAGAGAAAGGGCAACACAGCCTGTCTTAATTGCACGTGCAATACGGGGTATCGCGAGGCGCGCCTTTTTCGGCCGTAATATCGTAATTAATAAGTAAATCGTGATCCGCTAACCGGTTGGCTTGCAGCGCGATTGCACGGTTCGCCCACACGAACAAAACGGAGGTTGAAACGCCGCGCTGGGTTTTTAATTTTAACTTGGAACGGGAGCATCGCACGGTATAAACGTTTGCCTCTATTTGGAACTCGAGCTACACCCCGTATATGGCGCACCTTTTTCCGCCCTGCGGAAAGTGCCTGATGCGTGTGCGGAAAGCACGTCCGCTTTCCTCTAATGGAAATGTTCCGCGGCGAACAACTCGGTCAAGGAACTTTGCCGCGCGCGAAGAACTTCACTCATAAACGGATGCATGCAGGCCTATTCGAATGCACGATATATATTATGACTCCGGCGCAAAAAGCGCTTTCATTATCGCCCGTTTCGTCCTATTTCCCATTTTTACGTTTCTACTTTTTATAATTTATAGTTTTCGCCATTTTTTTCGCCGCCGACCAACAATGGTCTAACGGCGGCAGGTCTATTTTAATATGCGGCAAGGCAAGGGTCGTAAAATATTATACAAGGCGTAGCCGGAAGGGTGGGACTGATTTACGTTATCCCTTAAAAATATCGGACATATATAAAATCTCGAAAAACAGGGCTTTTCCGCCAATTTAGGTACTTCGCGCCGAGA
Organism: Temnothorax ravouxi; assembly: GCA_030770255.1. Classification (NCBI taxonomy): domain Eukaryota; kingdom Metazoa; phylum Arthropoda; class Insecta; order Hymenoptera; family Formicidae; genus Temnothorax; species Temnothorax ravouxi. Next base: position 4,942 of record JASTWP010002456.1, read on the forward strand.
ACGGTTTGGCCGCGTTCCCGGTAAAAAACCGCTAGTAAAATCCTCGCCAACGACCGATGCAGCGATAATGGCACGCGTGTAAATCGCATCGTGCAATTAAGGTTTATATTTCGCGATGTTAAGCCGATATCAGTGATGATGGTAATTTTATCGAAATTGTCGCGTGGGTCTCGTCGGCGAACGCCATCGTAACCGGAGTTTACGTGCCAATTTTTATTGTTACGACATCACCATTTTCCATTAAAGGCCGCTGTTCGAACCGCCGCCGAATAATATAATATCCTTTACTTGTAGCCGACATGATCATTAGCGACTTTTTACGTCGATATATCCTGTCCTATCAACGCCAATATATATCATGAAATTTTCGCGCTGATATAAACGAGAAAATAAATACAGTGATTTTGGTCACAAAAAATTCCCATATCAGAATGAAATCCCGGGTCTCTCTCTGCCGAGTTTTCTTGCTAGGAATAACGAAGTGGCATCTTACGAGCGAGTTTCGTTGGTTGCCATCGGCACTCATTCCACGTTTCTTACATCACGCGAAATAAGATCGGTGTGCCGATCGTCGAGAGATGGTGCAACTTTGATGAGGGAGGCAGAAGGCGGCGGGAGGTGGGTGGATGGGAGGGTGGGGAGGGAGGGGGGGAGGGGGTGCCCAAATGAGAGGAGTCGAGTGTCAGTCAGCTCCGGTCAACAACCCGTCTCCTTGGAAGCGTCGTCGTGGAAGTATCGCGTGTCTACGTCCATTAACCCGGTTAATCGCACGCTCGTTAATTCCCATTTCGCGCGGCACGTCTGATTCATTCTCAAAGTCGCCCGCGTTTTGCCGTTGTCCCTCTCTCGCGATGTCGCTCGTTGACGGAGTCTGCGAAACGCTCCGCCCGGCCGGCCGGCGCGCGATAAAATCTGCGAGCTACTCGCGCGCGAACGTCGCCACTGAATTGCGCGGAATTTTGCCGGAAATTACATTAACCTAACGGTCGAGGCAATCTGACATTAAACTGCAACTTGTACGAGAATTCAAATTATTTTATCTGAGAGATTTACTTTGCGAGAGAAAAGAGAGGGGAGTGATGAGATTTATACGGGACGGAGGCGCACAATTATTCGATTCAACTGTTCTTACTTAGGGGACGTAAGTGTGCCAAGGTATATAAGACAGAAATATTTCGGCAGTCGTGTTATGGTATCGCCAGGCGTGGTATTTGAAATGTGTAAAACTGTATGTGTAAGTACGCGATCGCGTCGGCGAGACTGCTATTTATGAATTTAGTGCACGCCAACGTGATAGAACGCTCTCGGATATGACTCCGTTTATTTCGAAAGTAACGCGTGTGAAGACTTTCAAACGGTATATTCTACGAAAAATATCGTGGAACTTTGATTTACCTGATGGTAATTCATGTTCTCAGCTATAATTGATAACCATAAATATCCTAGAACCTGTGAAGGAAGGCCTTTCGGTTTCATCGATAGACAGGGAAACGTATCGTACGATCAGCTCTATATCCTTCGTTATTTCGCTCGTACTTGATACGCCCGGGCAACGTGTCGGATCGAATTCAAAACGCAATTAAATCGTTGTTCGCGGCTGGAGTCGTGTCCCCGGTGTGCTTCTCGACGGGTGTGTTCCCCGACCATATTCCGGTATAAATAACTCGAGGAGAGCCGCGTAAGCCCCGAGCAGAGCAGAGCTCGAAACTTTGCCGCTCTGGCTCTCGGTGAATACATTCGCGTGCATGCACGCACGCACACGAGGTTACGCGTGTCTATACGTGGGTTTACTTACGCGTACTTACTGGCCCCGGGCCAGGATTAGTCATCCGAGACGCGGATCCCGCACGTTCCCCCGTTTTACGTGTGCGTGCCACTCGCCGAGGAATCAGCCCGTTGCCCGTTGTTTGGTTTCCGAATATCGGACAGCGATAGGATGTGGTCCTTCTCGAGAGCCCCATTAGGATGACTTTGGCGTAAACGCTTGCGAAGGTAAACGCTCACGTATTTTCAAACGATGACCAGATAATCCGAAACGATCGTAGCGCAATTTTTTACACAGGACGTAGCAAAATATTCGCCAGCCTTAGAGATTTATTCACTATTCGATTTAGAGAATCGAAGACACGTAACGCTAGTAGAGATCCATTTTAATGAGGCGATAAAAATTCTCGAGAGACGGTGAGGAATTTTGCTACCGCAAAATTGCTTTCGTGCCGACGCCGAGTTACACACACACACACACACACTGTGAGGATTTACATACTAAATGTGCGTTTCGCGATGTGTCAGATAAAAGCGAAGGCAATGCGATGGTTGAGCGAGGGTCAAGGATCACGGTAGAAGATTTTCCCCTACATTTCCCCGCCGTTCTGCTATTTTATTAAAATTCACCGGTGCTTTTTGATGACTTTTGCCAAGCGGTTTTGTGTTCTTCGCGTTCTCTCATCGTAACGTCCTTCGCAGAACAAGCACCCTTGTTTAACCCTCTCTTTTCTCTCTCATCTGGAGAACGAAGCACTCAAACTCAAACGTAGACGAGTGCTCCTTCTCCCGTAACAGTCAACGCGTAACGAGACGGTCTTGTTACATTGCATCTTCTTCTCCAGCGCTAGTTTCTACCCTTTCCTGATAATCGGCGGCCTGCTTTCCCCCGCCTACCTTCGGTAGCATCAAAATTGCCGCTGCGGCACTCCACGTTCTCCGAGACTTAAGCGCGTACTGTCGGAAATAATGATTATCGAGAACAGTCGCTGCGTTATTATCATGCCTGGTCGCATAGATAACGCGGTCCCACTGGAATGGTTACATCATTATTACAAGAGAAACTCCATGATCGCGAATTAATATGATATCTGGAACTTGAAAGGAAGGATTAGGTAAAAATAATTAAGCCCGGTTTCATATTTTCAATTATTTTGCATAAAGATACATTATAATAGCTATAGTGCAACATCCTCCGTGAGATTAAAAAATCGCTCAATTACCGGACCGTGTCCACTTTTCATTATCATTCCCATCTCGCCGGCGCGCATTTTCCTTAATTTATCCTCGTTTTCGCCTCGTTTTCGCCTCGTTCCCGCAACGACGTTTCCTCTGTATGAACGAGAACGAAATGTCGTTTACTGTGGGCGGGATTCGATCAAGGATTGGATCAGGAAACCAGACGAAATTGAACAGCCACGTCTCCCGGTGTGCTAACGAAACAGAAGCTGTACGTAAATATCATACCAGTGACAATCGACCGTATATATGGCGTTGGGTGTAACAAAGGAGCACCAATAATTCTAGGTATTTCTACTTTTTATGAATTAAGGACGTTCTCTCATTTTATACTAGAGAAAATCGATTTTCTTAGGATTTTTTTGAAACTGTGAATATACGTTAATTTAGGTGTGCTTTATGCGTGGTATAAATTTCAGTACCTCTTCCGGTATAAAAAATAAAGATACTGAGTCTCAAAGTTTTAACTTTTACTAATGAAAAGGTTTTCCAGGCCAAACGGTAAGAGATACGAGGTTGGCCAAGAGGACCAAAGTTGCTCCTCTCGTCGAGTTCTATAAGGAAAAAATGCCAAAACTAAAAAAAAATAAATTTTAAATTTTTCTTTTAAATTTTGAGGCTCAGTATCTTTATTTTTTATACCGGAAGAGGTACTGAAATTTATACCACGCATAAAGCACACCTAAATTAACGTATATTCACAGTTTTCAAGAAAATCCTAAGAAAATCGATTTTATCTAGTATAAGGACGAGAGAACGTCCTTAAACAGCACGAGAGAGTCCCGAGTCTCTTATTGTTAGAGCGATTGCTAATGCAGTAATGCAAATGAAAAAACGTGTCGTGCCATTCATTGACATTGCGTATCCGTCACGATCTAACGTGCATATAGGAGGAACCTAGAGATACGTCATACATCAGCCCCGCGAGGCCGGAATCTACACCCGTGTTCGCATGGCTTCGTTATCTGCTGCCGGGATGTTTACATACTCGTCTGAATATTGACACACGCGACCTAGCGCCCGTGAGCCTCGTTTGCGATCCGCGGAACAAATCCGATACTACGATATACCGTGCTTCATCCGCGACACTCGCCAATTCGCACGTGATGACGCAATAATTAATCGAATCGCTAATGCGACTCTCGCGCCGTCGAAGTCGAGACTCGGGATGTGAAAGAATAAATAAACGACGCCCGCGGCGATTCGAAGAGAAGTCGATTTGCGAATGCAGAAAAATGCAAAATCCCATACCACCGGAACGTCGCCGAGCGACTCGATGGAAATTCGCGGCGGACTCGTCGATACTTTCGACGCGCGCGTTGCCGCACGCGCACGTACGTTATGTATACATATGCATCAGATCGAAACGGTGAACCGATAGCTGATCCGGGCGATGGACTAAAGTTCAAGCAGACTGTATTCGGCGATTGATTGAAATTCCGTTTTTCCTTTTTTCTTTCCGAACTTTTTTGTGCCGCGTTCCGCGCTTTCGTGAAAGAGAGAGAGAGATAGATAGATAGATAGATATAATTTATTATGCCCAAGCATACGCTAAAGGGCAAAAAGGTATTAAAGCAGTTACAATTTTATAGCAATTACAATACTAAAGCAGTTACAACAATATAGTAGCCAAAGATGAAGAGTAATAAATGCTCTCAAACATGTGTAACAATGAGTCACTGTATTGAAATTAGCGGCAACTTCAAGCAGATAACATTGGAACTAGAGCAATGCAACATACGATTATAGCATACGTATTCAAACGCAATACAGTATAACATAGCAAAAAATTAATAAAAATTAATAAGATATGTAAACCATGTACAATAATAACGGGAGACATACTACAGTATTGCGATATAAACATTGACTAATTCTTAAAATTAATAAATCTTAATACTAAGCTTAAGAACTAAAAACAATAATAACAGGAGGTATACTATAGTATTGCAATAAACTTATTGTTAGACTAACGCTTAAAGTTAAATGAATCTTCATACTATATGATGAAAGTTAGCATTGAAATGCAGCCGAACGAAGTCTATGCCCACGAAGTGAATATGCATTAAATTGGGCAACACGCAACTGAGACAACATTCGATTACAGTTCTTGCAAGCTGCAGGAGCCGCTGTTATACCAAGTCTGAAAGGTCAAATAGTGCGAGAGCCCACCGCAAAAATTTGGGTCCATCGCTTTTATGGATAAATTTACTTGCAAAAGGTAGTTTATAAGTCGTATTATCATAAACGATTGTCAGCCAAACTCGTACCCCCTGCGTTATGAGCGATAAAAATTTATTAACAATTGGATTTCTAAGCGATTTGGGTCCATCGCTTTTATGGACGAAACTTGTTTCATTCGAAAGGGCATCAAATTCCCTTTCAGAAAATACCCGGCTGATTTGCCCTGGCCTCTGCAAAACCCAGGCTGATCATGATTTTTGACTCAACGCGCGAGTCAGATCGAGCGTGGCGTTTGAAATGCGCGCCGTAAACAAGGACAGAGCGTCACGCTTTTATTAATACTTTGGATACTATCTAATATTATAAATTTTTAAAGATCATAATTGTTGTTATTGTTATTATTTAACGTTTATGATATTATAATATTGTGTAGGGATTATGAATATTTTTGATTTTTTTATCATTTATATTATTATATTTTATATGTTAATTATATACTTTTATCATTTATCATAGTTAAAAATATCATATTTCCAGATAAAAAGTATGGAACTGTCAGAGAACGTAATGTAAATTGGAATTTTGTCGAATATTTCCAAGTTTTTTACATTTTTTTTATAATTAAGTGAATTTTATCATAGCAAATATACTACACGGAAAAAAATAAACTGTAAAAAATCGTCAGAAATCTGATGACTATTTACAGTTTATTATGTAACTCGGCCACGGGTAATGATAAACTCGTAATTTTTCAATGAAATAAATGAGATACTACTAACACGTTAAATGAATTTTTGATATGCACATCAATGCTTTTTACAGTGTATAATTGAGGAAAGTCCCCTATTATGAGACAGGATCCTAATATGAGAGATGTTAAGCTAAAAGGCCCTATATAGGCCCCATCTGTTGATCCCACCATGAAAAAACCCCGCCATCTCATATTAGGTTGCCTATCTCATAATAGGGGACTTTCCTCTAATATTAATATATATTCAAACAGTAAGATTAGATGTTCATACATCAATTTATAATAAAAATTCAATAAAATGACTAAATTACAGTGCTAAACAGTATCTTTTATTGATAATTTTATTATTTTTATTTTATTTTTATTTTTATTTTTATTTGTATTATTATTTTTATTTTATTGATAATTTTATTATTTTTATTTTTTGACGATTTTTACAGTTAATTTTTTTCCGTGTAGTATTTGCTATGATTTTGTTAAAATTCACTTAATTATAAAAAAAATGTAAAAAACTTGGAAATATTCGACAAAATTCCAATTTACATTACGTTCTTTGACAGTTCCATACTTTTTATCTGGAAATATGATATTTTTAACTATGATAAATGATAAAAGTATATAATTAACATATAAAATGTAATAATATAAATAATAAAAAAATCAAAAATATTCATAATCCCTACACAATATTATAATATCGTAAACGTTAAATAATAACAATAACAACAATTATGATCTTTAAAAATTTATAATATTAGATAGTATCCAAAGTATAAATAAAAACGTGACGCTCTGTCCTTGTTTACGGCGCGCATTTCAAACGCCACGCTCGATCTGACTCGCGCGTTGAGTCAAAAATCATGATCAGCCTGGGTTTTGCAGGGGCCAGGGCAAATCAGCCGGGTATTTTCTGAAAGGGAATTTGATGCCCTTTCGAATGAAACAAGTTTCGTCCATAAAAGCGATGGACCCAAATCGCTTAAAAATCCAATTGTTAATAAATTTTTATTGTTCATAACGCAGGGGGTACGAGTTTGGCTGACAATCGTTTATGATAATACGACTTATAAACTACCTTTTGCAAGTAAATTTATCCATAAAAGCGATGGACCCAAATTTTTGCGGTGGGCTCTCGGACTAAAATAAGTTTGGCAATCATGGTCAACATAAACAATAGTATCGCCATCCGCACGCCTAACGCATATTCGACCATTGTTCACCCAGACAAACTTGTAAGATTTGTCCCGGGCGACACGTTTGGTTCGTTGCAAGAGATCGTGTGTAGTCTTGGGCAGAAGCTCATTCACAGAGATTGAGAGAGAGAGAGAGAGAGAGAGAGAGAGAGAGAGAGAGAGAGAGAGAGAGATTGATTGATTGATTGATATTTATTTATGCCATAGTCTAACGACTTTAGGCAAATCGTGAATTAAGTCGAAGAAAATAAGATATGAAGAACGCAGTAAGGGCAAAATACAGAAAAACAAAAAAAGAAAAAGAAGATTACAATATGTAATGTATCCGGGCTCCTAACGAGCGAATACGTCACTGTACGACACGTCGGCACGGGAGCGTGTGCTCCGAGTCAGATTGCTCACGGAAGTCGAGCGTGACACACGTTTAACTTTTGTTCAATACATACAATTATCATTCACGAATACTCAGCTACTTTATTACCGATCCCAATACATAACAATTGGCGACGAGGACAGTGTTTGTCGAACCCAAGTGCATACCTAGTGGAAAGTTAACGTTTTAACGTGGCATTCGTGAACCACAGTATACGAGGCACAAGGTAAAGGAATTCTCGGAATTTCGGTGGTAATACAAGTACAGTGTTCGATAAAGGACTCGACGATTAATTATCAGCGAAGTTAGCGACAGAGAACATCGTGTGACTGTAATAAGAACGCTGGAGGAGACGAAAAAAAAAACAAGTAGAGCAAACGTTAATTAATGGAAAGATTCTTTTCGAATGCAGGGATCAAGAAAAAATATAGCAATTGACTATACAAAAACGTCGTGGATTCAAGAATTGAAAAAAGTTCAATTAACTCAAATTCTGAAAAAATTAGAAATTAAGTTTGATGCCAATGCTAGCATCGACGAATTACGCAGAGTTCTACGCGCTCACATCGAGGAAGCAAACAGCCGAGCCGAAGGACATAATAGGAAGGACGTTGAAGACGAGAACGATAATAAGCACGAAAATAACATTATTCACACAATGACGGGCAATAATGTAACCAAGCTAGAATTTCACCTTGGACAGGATGATTGGGAAATGTACGCCGAACGTCTTGAATTATATTTCGTAGCTAACGATGTAAAGGAAGAGAAACAAGCCGCGGTATTGCTAACAAAAATAAGCGCCGACACTTATAAACTTGTTCGAGATTTGTGCGCACCAGATAAGCCAAGTACGAAGACATTCAAGGACTTGGTGAAATTAATAAACGACCATCTGAACCCGAAGCCGTCGGAGACGATGGAAAGGTGCAAATTTCATAAGGCGCAACAAACAGAAACAGAGACAGTAGCCGAGTTTGCGGCAAGATTAAAAAGTTTAGCAATTACTTGTAATTTCGGTGATGTTTCGATAGCATTGAGAGATCAATTTGTATGCGGACTAAAAGATCACGCGACGAAAATTTTACTGTTCCGTGAAGATAAACTAACGTACGAGACAGCGTATAGATTAGCAACTACATTGGAAGCAGCAGAGCAAAATGCATCCTCGACTGATAAAACGAATCCAACGACAGAAACGACAAAAGAATTGGTGAATAAGATTCACACGAAAACAAAAGACCGACAATTCCAGTCCCGGGGAAGAGGCTCTTACAGCGGCAAACAAGGCAGCCGACGATACAACGCAAACCAGGGGACCAAGGGCAACCGAGAGGCGAGCAGTAACGCGAATCTAAAGCGCTCATCAACATGCTACTGTTGCGGAAAAAATAATCACTGGGCACGTGATTGTCATCATCGGCAGAGTACGTGCAATACGTGTCATAAGAAGGGACACCTGTCAACAGTATGCAGAGCGAAAGGGTCAATTCAACAGCTGCAACGAGAAGCAGAACGGGAGGAAGAGCAACAAGATGACTACGACTTCTACGCGATGACCATCGGCGAGAGAATTAGCGGTAACATGAAGCGTTTTAATGTAAATATGATAGCAGATCCTATGTATTTAGAGATAACAATTAATGGTAAAGCGATAAAAATGGAAATCGATACAGGCTCGTATGTATCGGTGATCTCTAAGAAAGATAAAGATAAGTATTTCCCGGAATGTAAAATTGAAAAGAGTAACATGTCATTGAACGCGTACAGTAAAGTTCCACTGGAACACGAGGGAATAATGAATAATTTAAATGTAAAGCTGGGCAAACGAAGTGCAACTCTTAAAATGAGAGTTATGAAAGGTAACGGTCCGATTTTAATTGGTAGGCAATGGTTAAAAGCATTAGGATTATGGCCGTTAGAAATTAATAATAAATTAATGGATTGCAACAAAATTAATCTGAATGTAACTAGAGATTTTGCAACAAAGTTCCCAAAATTGTTTGGCAAGGGTCCAGGTTGTTATAACAAGGGGATGTTGAAATTAAGAATTAAAGAAGATGCAAAGCCGGTAGCATTAAAAGCGAGACATTTACCTTTCGCACTAGCGAGTAAAGTGGAAGACGAATTAAGAAGGTTAGTCTTATTAGGTCATCTTGAGAAGATTGACGTTAGCGAATGGGCGACACCGGTCGTGCCTGTAATAAAATCGGATGGATCAGTTAGAATCTGTGGCAATTTCAAATTAACCTTAAATCCGTGTTTAATTAAAGATAGACACCCGATACCTCTAATCGACGAGATTTTTATAGCGTTAAGAAACGGCAAAACATTTTCACAGATTGATCTACAGCATGCTTACATGCAAATTCCAGTAGAAGAAAGCAGCCGGGATTACTTAACTATTATAACGCATAAAAGTCTCTACAGATACACGAAAATGACGGAAGGTATAGCATCGGGTCCGGGAGATTTCCAACGAAAAATTGAACAATGTATAGCGGGAATTGAAGGCGTAATTGCGTATCTTGATAACATATACTGCACAGGAGAAAATGACGAAGATCATTTGAAAGCGTTATATGCGGTATTTGAAAGACTCGAGCAATGTGGATTTCATGTAAATATAAATAAGTGTGAGTTTTTCAAGGAGAAATTAGATATATTGGGTTTTGTTATTGATAAAAACGGGCTACATAAATCACAAACAAAAGTAAAAGCAATGACACACGCCCCAATTCCAGAAGAAAAAAAGCAACTAGAATCTTTTATTGGTCTAATTACATATTACGCGAGGTTCTTACCGAATAGAGCTGAAAAATTAAAACCACTTTATGATTGTGCAAAGCTTGAAACTTTCAAATGGACGGCAGATTGTCAGAAAGCGTTTGACTGGGTCAAAAAAGAATTGATTTCACCGCGGGTGTTAGCACATTACGATCCGAACGAAGATTTAATTTTATCATGCGATGCTTCGACATACGGATTAGGCGCGATACTTTCGCATCGGTACAAAGACGGGACAGAGAAACCAATAGCGTTTGCATCAAAAGTAATACCGAAAAACGAGTTAAGTCGTGCGATCATTGATAAGGAAGCAAGTGCGATTGTGTTTGGGTTCAAGAAATTTTACAATTATGTCTACGGAAAGGAAATTACGTTAAGGACAGATCATAAACCTTTAGTTTATATCTTCGGTCCGAAACAAGAAATTCCATTAACGGTAGCCAGCCGATTACAAAGGTGGGCATATTTCTTATCTAGATTTACATATGAGATAGAATATATAAAATCACAGGAAAATAGTAACTGTGATGCACTCTCGAGACTTCCAATCAATGACAGCACCCCGATATTTGACAACGAATTTACAGCGATAAACTACGTAGCGGAATCGTTAAACACGATAACTGCGATAGAAATTGCGAAAGAGACAAAAAAAGATAAGCGGTTGAGTAGTATAATTCGATATATAAATGGTACATGGCCAACAGTAAGCGAGATGAATGAATACGAGAAAAAATTTTATACGAAACGAGAAGAATTGTGTGTCGAAAAAGAATGTTTATTGTGGGGATATCGCATAGTGGTTCCAGATTCAGTGAAAAACAGCGTATTAAGTGAATTACACGCCTCACATTTTGGGGTGGTAAAAATGAAAATGTTGGCGAGAAATTACGTGTGGTGGCCAAATATAGACAAAGACATTGAAAATGTCGCGGCAGAATGTAAAGTGTGCGTACAAGAGCGAAAGAAACCAAGTAATGTCCCACTAAACCCATGGCCGTACCCAGATCATTGTTGGAGTAGAATACATATTGATTTTTTGGGTCCATTCCACGGACATATATTTATGATAATCATAGATGCTTATTCAAAGTGGGCGGAAGTTGTCGACATGAATAAATGCACAACGGTACCGAGAGTTATTGAAGAGTTTAAAAAGGTTTTAGTCAGATTCGGATTACCAAAGCATTTAGTCACCGACAATGGTACGCAATTTACAAGTAAAGAATTTAGAGATTTTTGCACAAGCAACGGGATCAAACAAAGCTTCACAGCACCGCATCATCCAGCAACAAACGGTGCAGCTGAGAACTTTGTGGGAACCTTTAAAAATAAAGTCGATAAAATTATACAAAGCGGGAAACCTCTTGATTATGCTGTTAATCTTTTTTTATTCGATTATAGATCAATTGAACATTGCACAACTGGTAGATCACCAGCGTTCATGATGTATAAGCGCGAGATAAGAACGCGTTTTGATTTAATTAAACCAAGTGTTACAGATCACGTAGGGAAACGACAATTAGCGCAAGTGGAAAATAGACACGGCAATCGAAATGTCGAATTCCATACAGGTGATACGGTAATGGTTGACGACTTTAGTGTTAGAAGCAACAAACGTGTAAAGGGCACGATAATAGGACAATTATCACCGGTAACATTCAAGGTAGAAATCGCACCTGATAAAATATGGAAACGACATGTCGATCAGATTGTTCGATTCCAAGCGGCAACTGATAATAGCAATAAAGGTACAGCGGTACCAGGGAGCAAACCTGACGTTGCATTGCGACAATCGGAGCGATTAAAAAACAAATTATTTTCAAAATAAAAAGGGAGGAGTTGTAATGTATCCGGGCTCCTAACGAGCGAATACGTCACTGTACGACACGTCGGCACGGGAGCGTGTGCTCCGAGTCAGATTGCTCACGGAAGTCGAGCGTGACACACGTTTAACTTTTGTTCAATACATACAATTATCATTCACGAATACTCAGCTACTTTATTACCGATCCCAATACATAACACAATATATGTATAGCTTAAAGACTAATAACAAGTAGAAAAAGAGAGAGAGAGAGAGAGAGAGAGAGAGAGAGAGAGCGAAGTTCCGCCGGACCGCGCGAGCGGAATGAGAAACGCGTTAAAGTCCACAAACGGCTGCGGAGCTTAACGCTCTCCGTGGGTGATCATCGCTTACGATGCCGAATGCGCATCCCCACTATATGCGCACATATGCAGGGATGTTACTAACCGCAAGTAATTTTCGCGGATGGCGATGCACGATTACCCCTGCATAAAGGGGGTATATCTTCCGGGGAGCACGCGTCGTATCCGATGAGCGCGTTTACGGTTACCATTACGTGGAAAAACCCGATGTTCATTTTTTCGTCCGAAATGCGGTAATGCAATTGCGGTTGGGACGAGAACACGGGTTTTCAATTTTCTTAGTCCTCGGGAAGTGTCCTCTTTCCCGCTTCGTTCGATTCGCGAAAATCCTCGTATTCGAATTATCGATCTCCCCATTACACCGGATGCGGATCCTGCGGAGTTGCGGTATACTCGTTTCTGATGTGCGCTGTGCATTCATGTTGCGATACGCGTTCAAATAAGAGCAGCGCGTCGTGCCCTGAAGGCTAATAGGAGCATATTTAGCGAAGGACGGAGAGGCAAGGCAGGAGCGGTGCGGAGCGGAGCGAGTGAGGCGGATTCCATGTAATTAGTAGGGCAGACCTGTCAAGGTTGAGGATCACTGCGAGTCTGCATCCATGGAGATGAAAGGGGACTGACCGTGGCGAGTCAAAGAATATATCTCCGTGAAACGCCTCTTGTTTCGCTCGTTCGTCATTCCCTTTCTAGCTGCGATTTTACCTTTCCCGGTTGGATATTACGTTTCATCTTATTATACAAATTAAAAGAAAAAGAAGAATAGCGACAATCAAGACGACTGTCATGAGAGCGCGCGCTTTTATTGTCTGATTTCATAAATTATACATCATATCGGGGCAAATATTAAAGTCTCTCCAAGAATGTAATGTTAAACGTAATATCCAACGGGGTGTATTCGGCGAGATATATCTCCCTCGCGTCCGGAATCAATATTCCGACGCAACTTCCGTATAAAATGCACCGCCGCGAGAAATATCGAGTAAGGAAAATCGAGCGTGAGATTACGCGCGTGACTTTACGTGCCACTTTATTAAGAATACATCATCTCCCCCCCGTGGAAAATCGATAAGGGACCGAAGTTAATCGCCCCACGACTGAGGATTGAGCCGCGATCGACGTTTAATCTATCAATAATGAAGTTACTCGTTAAAGCGAGTGGTGCGCAATATACATAATCAACGGGACGCGCTGCTCGCCTGGCGCGTTAGCTAATTAAAACAAACACGACTCTTCATCTCAGCTGATGCAGATACAGCCAGTGCTCGGTTACGTCTCCGAAATTCTAAGAGACCTATAATTCTAAGAGGTCAAAATTCTAAGAGGACTATGTGGCTCCAGGGTACGCCCATGTGCTATTTTTTAGTATTTTATTTATTTGGAGAGGTACAGTAATAAAAAGTCGCGAAATACTTTTTAGAATCTAAAAAAACCATTTATTCGTGATTTTTTTATCCTCCATTCCTCTCAACATAAATGTTAAAAAGCAGCACATGAGCAACATACCTCTCGGTCGTCAACGGTCAGGTCGTCGGTATTTTCGGCACGCGATATGAACTTTATGACCCGCGAGTGTCGCATTAAGCGCCGCGAAAAACTTATCTCCGCGAAGTTGCAAGAAGCGCCGACCGCGACAGGGCGAATGTTTTTCCGGGACTCCGTTCTCCCTTTATTCGTGAGCCTCGGCGCGAACGCGCATCATCGTACACATGCCCTCGGCTATATTTACGCGCTCGTATAGTGACGGAGCGGACGGTCGCGGCGACACAGGCTAACATTTCCGCGTTAATGTCGTTTAAAATGCGTTAAAACTAATTGCGCCCGGGCCGCGTTATCATCGAGCTCACCTCTCGCGACTATGGCACCCATCGAAACTCGTTTATCGCCCGCTCGCGCGGAATTGCTCCGGGCCAGAAGGGGGGCGAGCTGATATTTAGAAACGTGCGTCTGCGGCGCGTTGCACAATGTCGAACATCGAGAGTGGCCGGAGCGATTAACGGATGAAACGCGATCCCGATAATTTATTTTCTATCCAAATGATCCCGCCCGGAATCTCGCCGAAGATTCCATCATCAGAGATCGTATCTGCGTCTCGCTGATTTGTATTAATCAAAACTGGGATTATCACTGCTGTTTTACGGCACGCATTTACCTTCGATTGTTATTACCGCGCCGCGGTGACGTATCGGAAAATAAAATGCGCGGATACTCGCGGCAGTTAATTTAACGTGTCCATTTCCCGTTCGTTTCGTCGCTGCATTTTTGCGCGCGCGTCCTGTCAAGAAAGGGAGAAAGAGAGAGAGAGAGAGAGAGAGAGAGAGAGAGAGAGAGAGAGAGAGAGAGAGAGAGAGAGAGAGAGAGAGTGTGTGTGTGTGTGTGTGTGTGTGTGTGTGTGTGTGTGTGTGCGTGTGTGCGTGTGTGTGTGTGTGTGTGTGTGTGAGAGAGAGAGAGAGAGAGAGAGAGAGAGAGAGAAAGAGCGAAAACGCGTTTTATCAAACGAAAGGTCAGCCGGTGGAAATTTATAGTAATAATTTCCGGCGTCGAGACGCAAAAGTTGTTAAGCTCGATGAACAATGAGCGTAGGGACGGCGGTTGAAGATCTTATTGGAAAAGTTCATAAACTGATTAAGAGGCTCTTTGAAGTTTATCTTAAAGTGGCATATTTATAACGGAGATGCTAAATTGCCGGGGCATCGGACTTAATAACGGCGTACGAATTTATCGAGCGACGGAAGGAGGACACGTCTCTTTCTCGAAAACGTCTTTCGGCTTTGTGTGACACAGTTCGCGTATATTTGGAGTCGATAACTTTTTAATCTCCTCGCGTCACGCTTTTCCGCGAAACGAAGTGCTCTTTCGCGTGAGCGTCTACTGCGTCACTCTCGCCCCTCGGGGCACTAGTCCAGTCAAATTAGCAAAAATAGTAAAAATAACCGGTAAAAAGCTATAAATTGGTGGAGACCTTTATCTTGGCATACTATTGAACATACTGAAAGTCCGGACCTCTATCTGCAGAGCTCGCCATCTTGGAAAAAAGGTGCTCCAATTCAGTTTTTTCCTCATATCTCGGTAATTGTTGATCCTATCGCAATGAAGGTTATTATAAAAAATAAAGCTACTTAAATTTTCTATAAAAAAGGTTTAATACATTTTTTTCGCAACTTTAATAGTTTTTCTGTAATACACAGTTGAATAATGGATATTTGTATTTTATGTCTCAGGCTGTCGTAAAAATCACACTCTCAGTGTAGAATCTGTACAAAAAATATAAATAGACACACAATATCAAATGTGCGCGTGATATTTCTCGTGCATATGAAAATTTGGCAACTCTTATATTTAAAATTAGTAGTACATTCTCGTCAAGAAGCGGACGAATCGAGCTTGCGGTATGATAGCGGGTGTTACACCGACGTTACCCGTCGCCGGCGACGACGACGATAAATAACATCATCGCAATAACACTGAAAGGCGGCGCGATGCGCCTCTGATAAAATTGCAACGACGAAGACACGCGGGAAAGAAAGAGTCACGCGTCAGTCATTGCGGCTCATTTAGCGCCGCGGCATTATTTCGCGCGGCCGCTCCGCAATTAATTACATCCGATGTGAGAAAAGAGAACAGGCGTTTAACTCCAGCGATGGCGTGTCTCGCTGGTCTCCGAGGAATCGCGTCGCGCGTTTCTATCTCGACTCGTCGAAATGGGCATGTTTATCAATTGATTGATTTGTCAGTTTGCGCTCGGGCGAATTGTTGAAAAAAAAGAGAGAAAGAGAGAGACAGGGAAATTTACGCGCAACATGCGCCCCGACGAAATCCCACGATACATCGTGCGGCGATGACTGGTTGTTGCACCCGGCCGGCGATAAATAGCGCCGTGTCGTGACAGAGCGCCGGAGATGTTATTAACGACAATCGATCTAATATTAATCTCGCCCACGTTTTCCGGCGCGGTTCACGAGAGGGAAAGAAACGAAGGAGAGCATGCATCTGGTCGCGCGACCTCGCAGGGGACAGTGCTCCGACCGCGTGTCGATTGGCCAGTCACCGGAGGCGCGGAAAAAAAAATATATATATAAATATTTGTAAATATATATATATTGTATGTATACACATATACACGCACACACGCGGAGAATTTTCTGCTACTCTCTTAATCGAGACCGAGGTGGGACCGGACCTGAATTGCAAACGGGAGAGGGAGAGAGAGAGATATGTATAATACCGTCATCGATAGCGAGGGAGTCTATAGCGTGAGGACAGCGGGGCGAGAACGAGACGAATCGGCAAAGGGGAAGAGAGGAGAACGATGAAGGATGCACTCTCTCTCTCTCTCTCTCTCTGCGCGAGCGCGCGGTCCGTCGCGAGTTGAAGAGAGACGGGTTGAAGGGCGCGAGATGAAGAGGAACCTACGTTGGTGTCGATGAGACAGAATCCGCGCTCGTGAGAGAGAGAAAAAGAAAGAGTGTGTGTGCGTTCGTCGGAAACAGACCGACGGATCAGCGACAGCTGAGACCGTGCGGACGCGAGAGAGAGAAGGAGAGTAGAGGTGCGTTAGTATTCAGTTTCAAACAGCGAGAGATGAAAAGAGAGAGCGAGAGAGAGAAAGAGAGAGAGCCCTGTACACTCTGTACAGCGTGGCAATCCGCGAAGCGGAGCGAGACGGCAAGTGCGGCAACGTGGGAGCGAGACGGAGAGGACAATAATAGTCGCGAGTCGCGAGTGAGTCGAGTGAGTGTGCGTGGGGCGAGGAGTGGGGATGCGGCGGAGGGACGCGAGAGACAGGGGAGAGGGAGGGCAGCCGCCGGGCGCCATACTGCCGTCGTCCGTTCGTGTTCGTTCGTTCCGTACAGTGGCGTACAGTACGCGCCCAGCGGTTAAGGCGGTTTCGTCGCGGTGCCGCCGTCGCCGCCGTCCAGCCGTCGTCGTCGCGCGGTCGTCGTTCCCTTGCGTTTTCTCTTCTCGTCCGTCAGTGGTGCCGCGCGGCACATACGTTTTCTTCTCCGTCTCTCTCCCTCTCCCGCCGCGCGCCGACGCGTCGTCGTCACCGCGCGCTCCGGAGCGTCGCTGTCTCGCCCCGGCGTTCCTTTTTTTTTCTCTCCTGCCCGTCAACTCCGGTGCGTTTCCGCACGAGGATATTACACGTAGGGGAGAGTGCGGGAGAGTCGCCGCCGGTGTCTCGCACAAGCTCTCAAATCTTTACACGGCAAGGACTCTCGTCGTGCTCCGCCATCGTCCGTCGTCATCGCCGTCGCCGTCCCTGGCGGAACACCTGCGCACCTACGAGGTAAGTGCGATTACACCTGACGGGTGATACGCCGGGCGAGGAGAGCGGGGCAGCGTTAAGGTTAGGTGAGAGAGAGCCGGTTGCGCTCCGGCGCGGCAGATCGGATTTGATCGGATTCCGCGACGACGACGGTAGAGACTGAGTACTTGTGAGTGGACGGCGATCCAAATCGCGGAGCAGCGAAGGCCGGCGACGTCGTTTCGTCGATCTTGCACGTTGCGCGAGACGTGCCAGACCGGGCGTCGCGTCGGGGCGTCGCGGCGTCGTGTTCCTGCCCGACGCGAGCGCGTCGCTCTTACTTTCGTTTCCGCCGACGCGCTCCAAGTTCTGTTGCTCGGACGGGAGACCGGGGGGAGGGACCGACGGTAGATCCGCTCTCACCGCGAGCAACAAAGTCTCCCAACGCGACGCTTAGCGGTTCGCTTAGCCGAAAGCTAGAGATCCGCGATATATAGGCGAGTAGACGCGCCAAGATACCGTAATATTTCATACTTCAAATATGTAAATGCGCGAAAATTGCGAACCGAATCGCCGAGAATCCACCACCTCGGCGATTACTTAAATCTTATTATTTAATCCTCGTCATCGCGGGGGGGAGGGGCGATTATCGCATCGTCCGAAAGTAACGAGATACAATCTCGGCGCTCCGGTTTCGATTGTTGACCAAAACAACGTCAGTCTCTTCGATCACGAACTTTGACTGCGTTGATCTTTTGATTAAATTAAACGCGAATTTCTCGTCATCTCGTATTTGCGATTGTGATGAAAATGCGGCGTGTTATTTTCAAACAGGGTGAACGATGAATGGCAGACGGAAATGTAACCATAGACCGTTTCCCCCGCACGGCGGGGCGCTTTTTGGGGCGCAGATGTTCCCCGTTTGAGCTTTGCCGAGGCTAATTTCGTCGTTGTCGCGTCGGTGGAATCTCGCGCGATCGAACGCGTGGAAAGACGAAGGGATCCGGGGCGGGAGGGAGGGCGGGGAGGAGCGGAGAGATTTCGCGGAACGGAGGGCAGAAAGTGAGAGCTGGGTCGGAGAAGAGCAAGTCGGAGTGTTGGGTCGCTCGGGGCGAATCACGGTGTGCTTGCGGGAGGAGAATGAGATATTCTCTTCATGCAGCGCGCAAAGCGGATCGGAGGAAACTTCTTGCGTCGGGAGTTCACGCACAAGTTTCGCCATCGCCATCTCCTCTTCTTTTTCCTTCCCTTCCTGGAGAAATTAAGAGCCGCGAGGGGAAAAAGGCCGGTTATGGTTGACGCTGTTAACTAGTTTCTTCTTTATATCGAATTAATTCGAGCCAGCTGATTTAATTCGAATTCTCTGGTGCATCGCTCGCGAATATACTTCTCAAAGGAAAAAGAAGAGAGAGAGAGAGAGGGGTGGGGAAAGGGGAGGAAGATGAAAAGATACATCGAAAACGTTGGTGTTTATTTTTGCGTGCATTACGCGATGAATATGAAAATCACGGGATTAACAGTGACCCGCCACTAGCTTCAGCGAATTCCCGTTAGCATTAATAGCTGTTTAATTATTAAAACTTCGTAGCATCATATATCCATTAGGGAAATATATGCATCTGCGTGCATGCGCGGGATGTCTGTCCCGCAATTTACAGCCGAATTATCCGCGATAAAAATGTCAACGTTGGATTATTTATCGTGGCTTTCCGCACAACGTAGTTCCGTAGCCTCGTAACGAAGCCTCGAGAATTAACGCTCCGTCGAAGCGAGGCTCGTCCGAGATTGCTTTCGAAGCTGGCGAGCGCGCGCGCGAGAGCCGATCTTGTTGCTATTCCCTGGGACGGCCGTCCCGTCAAAAGGCATTTCTGAACTTCGTAGAAGGCTGGTCTTACGTTTATGCCTTATGCCTTATCGATGATGCATAGCTGCAGACGTTCCCGGCGTTTAGGGGCAGGCGACACACGAGAGTCGGTCGCCCGTCTTACATTACGACCGTTTCCTCTCGCGTTCACGTCATAAATTTCGAGTTCTGCCTGCATTATGCATGCCGCGCGATGCACAAAATATTACCATAAGCGGTGGCGCACACCGTCGCCGTCGCGCGCGCACAAAGACGAATCGTTTTTCCGCGCTGGAGTTGCAACGACCGAGCGTATACTTACATTTTTAATTCGCAGCCGAAAATTGTGTCGCTCCTCCGCTCGCGTCGACCCGCCGCTGCGAGTGCGTTCCAAGCGCACCCGCGTCCAACCATCTGGTGGAATGCCGTAAACTGGACAAAGTTATCGTAGGAAGCATCGTTGCAGCCACCGTTGGCACACTTCTCTGCTCCCGTTCGAAAGTTTAAACAGGCTTTGCGACATTTTATCGTCTCGACTTTGACTGGATTGCTCGGCGAGGAGTTGTGCTTACCTGCGTTGTTTATCTACGGTCTCCGAAGATGCTTTGGAATCCCTCGCGTATCCAGATAACCTTGGAAAAAAATGAAAAGCTACGAGGAAGAATTGGGACCAGAAATCTCGAGGAAGTCAATTGTGACGAAGAAAGAGGGATGATGACGCTGTACCCGCTCGAGCGGCCGCTGCCGAGCTGCCGATGCGAACGTGTGCTCCTTTTTTCGCTCTGGTCCGAACGATGAAATCGAACTCTTTGTTTGGTCGAAGAAAGAAATTCGTTCGCTCGTCGTCGAACTTTTCTAGCGCCAATAGCGAAGTCCGCGTACCCCGCGAACAAAGAACCACTGACGTATTTCCGTGGCAAATCCATTATTCCTATTCCGCGCGATCTCCCGACAATCAATTTTTATCGTTCGGTAAAACATTCGCGGACATTCTTGTCGATCAAAGCGTTTGCCAATCTGCAAAACCAATCTCGAATTCCGCTCCTGACACCCGCGCGATGGCAGGTTTGCTTAAAATTGCGAAAGAATTATTGTAATTTATATATATATATTGATAATGCCGGAAATACCGCAGAGATTACAGTTTTATTAATTCAGAGACTGTTGCGAATTACCGATCAACTGTTTGCATTTATGCGTGTGCACTGTGCACGAACCGAAACGATATCGTGTAATTTGATCGGCTCGTATACCCGCATGAGACGTCATCGTCGATGTAGCTTCTTTACAAAGCCATCAGCCGGATTCGCTCTAATGCCGAGCCCTTCTCCCCCTACGCTCCGTTCGTTATGAACGAGATCCCTGATCTGCTCCCTCACCGCTCACTTGAATTCCGTGATAAGATAAAAGCCCCTCGTTCTCTGTGTATCTATTGTTTCACACAAGCATAATCGTTTCTTGAATCATCATACATTGACTTTATTGATTATCTTGTCAAGTCCTTTTGGGATATAGCGAGAGTTTCTCGCCGCTGTATACATCAGTGAGAAAATCTCATTGTGACCTTTTAGGTTTGCTCTAGAAAGCATATCCTCCTGAGGGATACTTATGAAAATTTAAACGCTTGGTGAATCAATCGGTTCGTTTCGTGCCTTCGCGCGACTCCGCCTCCCGGTTAATTTCGATTTAACCGGGACGATTTTTCGCTTTCCGCGGAAAGACCCTCCGGGCAATATTCTTATCTCCCGCACAATTAACATTAATGAAAAGCCATCGACGTGGCAGCTAGCTCTCTCACGCTCGTTCATTAAGACTCATTAGAGGCATACTGACCTCACCCGATCCTCCATGAGTTACATGGCGTGGATCCTCTTCTCGCTCCTTCTAGCGCTCGCCATAATATATCATGTCAGATTGGAGATCCGATCTATGAGAAGACGTCTCTGATCGTGCTCGCGGTTAACCCATGTTCGTAGCGACATGCCGCGAGGAATATCCATTGTCCGATCCAGTTGAACGCGTCGGCAATAATTTATTTCGATCCTCGCCGAACAGCCAAAAGAACATTGTAAAAAGAATTTATTCGTTTAAAAATTATATGTTTTACAGTTACATATTTTGTCCTCGAATTGTATTATTATTTTAAAATGTCAGTTATTTAATGCCAATTATTTAAAAATGAAATTCGGTAGCATTGTATGAAACGCGACCCAGTTGGTACGTCTTGCGTAATGCATGTACGTTGCGGAATGTACATTACATGAGCGAAGAAACTTCTTAAAAGTGACCCGTTTAATTCCGCGAGGAATTACTGGCCTCTGCTCCGAAAACTTTCGTCGCCATAGTGCCACCGTATTCTTTCCACAGCCTGCAGCAACTTTCGAGGAGGCTAATGGCATTTTAGCGGCATTTACCGCTAACGGTGTCCTCTTGATAATGCCGACCGTCCTAGGCGTTTTACGGACCGAGTCGGGTATGGAAATTTATCGCACGCTTCAAGTTACGAACGGTGCATCGAGAGAGCCCACCTTCTTCGAGAGCCAGCACGGTATCGCCGAGTGATTGCACTCAGAGAAAAAATTTGTATCAGCAACTATAGAAATTTGTGGTTAAAGCAACTAGAAACTGTGGATAAATAGCGTTTCAACTATATATGTATAATATAGTTGTAATAACAACAATAAATAAGTTATATAAACTATAAAAAAATAGTGGCATTAACAAAAAATATATTGTGTATGCAAAAAGTATGTTGTAGTAACATCATTGTAGTGATATCAACATAATTTTTAGAGTTGTCTAAAGAATAATTTCTTATTTGTTAAACCAAAATTACCAAAAGACTTAAAAAAGTAAACATTAAGTGAAAAATCACTACGTAAAAAATAAGAATTTTAACGTAAAAAAGATTTTTACAATTATTATATATATTATATAGATTTATAATTTAAAATTGATTAATATATGTGGGTGAGCACACCCTGACTGGCGATCCTTAGAAGGATCGCTGGAAAAACCTTGCTGAACGGCCCTAGTTATAGGAATCGATGTTGAATTTTAACTACGCGAAAAGATACTGGCGATGCGCCATGTCTGTGAAGTTGGCCCCCCTTTTTCAAAATTCCGAAATTTTTATTAGAGTTCTGGATTCCCCAGAAAGAGTTCTAGAGTTCTCTGTAGTTTTTAAAAAGAGTTTCGTCATTTAAAGTAGTGAAAACACCATTTTAAGAATGTGGGGGCTAACTTCACGGCGCCCCCCATTTTTGAAAAACTGAATTTTTTATGGTAGTTCTGGATAGATTTCGATGAGTTCTAGAGTTCCCTGTAGGTTTTAAAAAGAGTTCCGTTCAAATAAACCCAAAAATCGATGTCAAAGTTGAACAAAAAATTTCCACTTTTTTTAAAAAATCAATTTTTTATGGTACATTCAGAAAGATTTCGACGAGATCTAGAGTTTCCTATAGGTTTTATAACGCTCCGATCGATATTTCAAAAGTTTCAGCCTCTCAAAGTACCGCAACTCGAAAATATTCTAAGTCCAGAGGGGTAATTCCTTTTTTTCGGAAATCGGCAGTTCTCGCTGGAGTTCTGGTGGCCCCCCGAGAAGTTTTATTGAAAACTATTAGGTTTTAAAACGATTCGACCAATATTTCAAAAGTTACAGCCCTTCAAAGTACCGCAACTAAAATTAAAAAATTATTTTACCGGAGTTCTCGCTGGAGTTCTGATGCCCCCCCGAGGAGTTCTATCGAAAACTATTAGGTTTTAAAACGATTCGACCAATATTTCAAAAGTTACAGCCCTTCAAAGTACCGCAATTAAAATTAAAAAATTATTTTACCGGAGTTCTCGCTGGAGTTCTGGTGCCCCCCCGAGGAGTTCTATCGAAAACTATAAGGGTCCGAAGCGCTCCGATCGATATTTCAAAAGTTACAGCCTCTCAAAGTACCGCAACTCGAAAATATTTTAAGTCCAGAGGGGTAATTCCTTTTTTTCGGAAATCGGCAGTTCTCGCTGGAGTTCTGGTGGCCCCCCGAGGAGTTCTATCGAAAACTATTAGGTTTTAAAACGTATCGACCAATATTTCAAAAGTTACAGCCCGTCAAAGTACCGCAACTAAAATTAAAAAATTATTTTACCGGAGTTCTCGCTGGAGTTCTGGTGGCCCCCCGAGGAGTTCTATCGAAAACTATAAGGGTCCGAAGCGCTCCGACCGATATTTCAAAAGTTACAGCCCCTCAAAGTACCGCAACTCGAAAAAATTCCAAGTCCCGAGGGGTAATTTCTCTTTTTCGGAAATCGGCAGTTCTCGCTGGAGTTCTGGTGGCCCCCCGAGGAGTTCTATCGAAAACTATTAGGTTTTAAAACGATTCGACCAATATTTCAAAAGTTACAGCCCTTCAAAGTACCGCAACTAAAATTAAAAAATTATTTTACCGGAGTTCTCGCTGGAGTTCTGGTGCACCCCCCGAGGAGTTCTATCGAAAACTATAAGGGTCCGAAGCGCTCCGATCGATATTTCAAAAGTTACAGCCCCTCAAAGTACCGCAACTCGAAAAAATTCCAAGTCCCGAGGGGTAATTTCTCTTTTTTGGAAATCGGCAGTTCTCGCTGGAGTTCTGGTGGCCCCCCGAGGAGTTCTATCGAAAACTATTAGGTTTTAAAACGTATCGACCAATATTTCAAAAGTTACAGCCCGTCAAAGTACCGCAACTAAAATTAAAAAATTATTTTACCGGAGTTCTCGCTGGAGTTCTGGTGGCCCCCCGAGGAGTTCTATCGAAAACTATAAGGGTCCGAAGCGCTCCGACCGATATTTCAAAAGTTACAGCTCCTCAAAGTACCGCAACTCGAAAAAATTCCAAGTCCAGAGGGGTAATTCCTTTTTTTCGGAAATCGGCAGTTCTCGCTGGAGTTCTGGTGGCCCCCCGAGAAGTTATATCGAAAACTATTAGGTTTTAAAACGATTCGACCAATATTTCAAAAGTTACAGCCCTTCAAAGTACCGCAACTAAAATTAAAAAATTATTTTACCGGAGTTCTCGCTGGAGTTCTGGTGGCCCCCCGAGGAGTTTTATCGAAAACTATAAGGGTCCGAAGCGCTAGGGCCGATATTTCAAAAGTTACAGTTCCTCAAAGTACCGCAACTCGAAAAATTCTAAGTCCCGAGGGGTAATTTCTTTATTTCGGAAATCGGCAGTTCTCGCTGGAGTATAGTTTTCGATAGAACTCCTCGGGGGGCCACCAGAACTCCAGCGAAAACTGCCGATTTCCGAAAAAGAGAAATTACCCCTCGGGACTTGGAATTTTTTCGAGTTGCGGTACTTTGAGGGGCTGTAACTTTTGAAATATCGGTCGGAGCGCTTCGGACCCTTATAGTTTTCGATAGAACTCCTCGGGGGGGCACCAGAACTCCAGCGAGAACTCCGGTAAAATAATTTTTTAATTTTAGTTGCGGTACTTTGACGGGCTGTAACTTTTGAAATATTGGTCGAATCGTTTTAAAACCTAATAGTTTTCGATAAAACTTCTCGGGGGGCCACCAGAACTCCAGCGAGAACTGCCGATTTCCGAAAAAAAGGAATTACCCCTCTGGACTTAGAATATTTTCGAGTTGCGGTACTTTGAGGGGCTGAAACTTTTGAAATATCGGTCGGAGCGTTATAAAACCTATAGGGAACTCTAGATCTCGTCGAAATCTTTCTGAATGTACCATAAAAAATTGATTTTAAAAAATAGTGGAAATTTTTTGTTCAACTTTGACATCGATTTTTGGGTTTATTTGAACGGAACTTTTTTTAAAACCTACAGGGAACTCTAGAACTCATCGAAATCTATCCAGAATTACCATAAAAAATTCATTTTTTCAAAAATGGGGGGCGCCGTGAAGTTAGCCCCTCCATTCTTAAAATAGTGTTTTCACTACTTTAAATGACGGAACTTTTTTTAAAAACTACAGAGAACTCTAGAACTCTTTCTGGGGAATCCAGAACTCTAATAAAAATTTCGGAATTTTGAAAAAGGTGGGCCAACTTCACAGACATCGATGCGCCGCGTAGCGGGCGCGAGCCGAACTCTCTCGCCGCGCAAGCCCGCGCTGCCGCCCGCGCCAAGTTGGCTTCTGGAAGTATGCTTTACTTCAAAAAAATATTTGTCTAAATTAGAAAAATGTTATTGTCATATCTTATTTTATACAGTCTATTGGGAATGGCTAAACTGCGATACGCTATCTGGTGGCGAAAATAGAACTAAAAAGAGTAGGTCGCCAGCTGCCACATAAATAAATCGATTTAAAAACTATACACATAGTGGCACTCCCCGGAAAATTTTACCCCTATTTCATATATTTTTGGTAAAAATTCGGTTCAGGAAATAAGCACATACGTCGTATTGTAGAGTGACAAGTGACCTACTCTCTCCGGCCATTTTGCCTTGTGACGTCACGACTGCCAATCCCAATATAACTATAATAATTATAGTTGAGACGCTATTTCACTATCAACTAATAGTTGGCAAATATTGTTTCTGTGACTATATTTTTATAGTATTCAGTACTATTTAGTTCCTATTACTTTGGAAAATAGTTACAAGTAGTTCAACTGCAGAGTTGCCAAAAAAATAGTTGCCACAACTACTTCGATTTCTCTCAGTGGATGATGCATTTTTTTTTCATGACGAGCGTCCGCATAGCGTTGCACGCGGTATTCCCACGGCGCGCCGCGGCGATATTCCACCGGGGAATTTTCAGTATTCAGCGCGCGTATTTTTTTTCCCCGCCTCCCTCTTCTGCGCGTACGAGGTAATCGAAATTATTGCTGTATTAATGGAGCGCGGATACCGCGATATAGGCGGCGAATATATTTCCGTTCGCGTGTAACTTCCGCACCAATGCTTATCGTCGATATCTTTCCGCCCGAGCGAATCGCCGCAGAATTTTTTTCTTCGTGCCGCGATAAAATAATGTTACGTGTTGTTTCTCCCCCCCCTCCCCCATTTCCGCTCTCCGGAAAAACTTCGCGACCGCGATGGGCGAGAGGCGAGAGGAGGGTTGTAGGACATATTTTTCGCACGCTGCAGCGTCCGCATCCTGGTCACGATTAATTAACCCGACTGGCGGTCGAGCGTGTCCCATTTACGGGCTTAAATGGAAAATGGAACGCGACGGAGGCGGATATTCGTCCCGCGCTGTCAGGCGCGACAACTTGGCGGAAGAAGAATGAGTATTCGACAAATGGGAGCCCCGCGGAGCGGAGGAGCCGCGAGAATCGAAAGTCAGGGTCCTCGAAATCGCTCCATTTCCTAAATAACGATGCTTCCGATAATTCCCGCTTACTTGCTTGCTCGAAGATGAGACTCGAGTGGACGCCAGTGGAATGTTGAAATTGGAAAGGTACAACCTGCCCCGAGCTTGCAGCTTATTTGTACGCGGGCGTCGAATTTCATTAGCGCGCGTTTTTCATTGCAATTCTCTTTTTATTTCTCTTTTTCTGTTTTTTTCTCTCTCTCTTCGAAGTATCGGTTTCCGCGTTTGACGGAAGCTACTGATATTGATAAACGAGTATCGATTATCGGATATTGATTAATGAGTAGAATATTCTTTTAAACGTGATACTAATAAATAAAACATGTATTTCGCATAATCAATTTATCACATAACATATTAAAGCACGTATAATAACACGCGAATTAATTAATTTATTTATTGAAAGAATATTGTATTTACTTATGCATATGTATTTTGCAAATAACGTGGCACTTCAGTGATTGCATTAATTTATTGTTTTTATTAAAATAGCATTTGGAATATGAAAATTATTATTGTTTACGTATTTATCTCTCTCGAGCGTGCGAGGCTTCGCGCTTCAAATTTCAAGAGAGCAAGTAATTACCGTGTGGTTTCATTACGATAACGTTATATTTATCGCGTTGAAGAACGCACACAAAGTTTTCGAGCGTAAAACACGAAGGGCTTATGCGATATTACGTGAGATAAAGGTTTGAATAGTCGTTCCAGAGATATACACCGAAGCTGGTGATATTATCCCAGGCGGTGGGGTTACGATATTTACAGGTGTGGAATAGCGCGCGATATTGTGTGGGAAAACGAAGAAGCAAATAGAGCGAAATTATGGAGGAACACAGTAATTTGTTGCAGCTCGTTTTCGTGTGTCATCTCGTGTCCAGTATATCTAGAGATCGACAAGGGAGTTTCGAAGGAAGTTGCACCCACCCTCTCTCATTCCGACTTCCGCTCGCACAAAGGCGACCTTGTTTTTTCTTCGCGCTGCTCGAAAGAAGATGCACGCGTATCCCCCACTCGCGTTAAACGTTCCGGCGCAGTGGAGCGCCGAGAGCTTCGTTCGAAGTATCCAAACTCGCGATCGCGAATCTTCTTACGGATTTATTTTCTCCGTGGTATTTCGTCGGCAGTGTTTTCCCCAGCGTAAAATTACGAGTCGACGACGGATAACATTTCACTCCGGGAGCGAGTGAAATGTTAGCCGCGATCCTCGGATGCTCCGTAAATTAAAATTGGAAAATCTCCTCTGCGAAGTTTTTTTAAACGAGGACGCGGCGGGCGCCGACTCGTTATCGGACATGATAAAGCTGAAAGGTACATAACAAGGGTGGGTATTATGCGATGGCTTAATGACGCGAGATAACTAGCAGCCCCATTTACTCGCACTTATTATAATTCATTAGTTAATTATACGTTTCATAGAAACGTAAAAAGAAAGAAAAAATCGGACGGGAACGATATTTTGGCGGATGTCTGCCGAGTAAAAAGCATGTGGTATTAAGGACGACGGAAAAGGGGAAGAGAACGTGGATATATCTCGTTCGAACGGAGCGTCTTATTTCTTCTTTTCCTTGCCTTTTTCGAAAAATCCGTCACGTCGAACGTGAGCCACCGCCCGTATTTTACGTTTTCCTTCTAAATCACAAGAGCGAGCCGCGGTAAACGTCGAGTGTATAGCGCGCAATCGCGCGTACCATGCGCATTCACGAGAAACGCTCGACGCTCAAAGTGCGTTCATAAAAGAGCGATTGTACGCGCGCGGCGAAACGGTCCGATTTTCGACGGACGGGAAATTCTTCAGCGGAATCACTCCCGATCCGCCAGATTACCGGGATTATTACGGATCCCGCTGGAGCTTGTCATTTCTCCCGGGAAAACCGGGAGAGAGAGCCGGACGAGCTCTCCAGGAATTTCAATGAGCTCCGCCGGACTGATTGTCCTCGATTTTAAACCAGTTGACTATCAAGAGCGAACCAGAAGTATTTCTATCTTTGCTTGAGTATTTTTAATCTCGGGTCATCCCTGATCGAATTTACGATTGACGCAATTGTTACTAATCTGTCACTGAACGTTATTGAAAAAAAAAACAGATAAAAAATGAACTCGCGGTAGGAGTCCTGCAGCAAGGCAGGTGTGGTGCACATCGGAGTCAATTATCACGAGGCGCTTAGAAATCCATTTCTCTTGCCCTCCCTACAGTTCCTATACCGGCTATACCGCGAGCCGTAGTAGCAATAATTCTCGCCCGAAGATCGATAAATATATCTCACAACCTCGCGCGCGCGTGCTTCTTCTCCCTCGTAAATCTTTCCGCAAGCGAAATATTGGCATTACTAAGTCACTCTATCAGGCTGTAATTCTACCGGATGTTTATATGATCGATGAATTCCGATCGTTAAGCGCGCGGGGCATTGGTACACGTAAGACTTCTCATCGTGTCCGCGCTCTAATCAACGCGTTCGCGCGATGAACGGAGAATCAAATTCGCTTCCCGATATCAATTATTATTGATAACTAAATTTATACTCGTTTTATTCGCCAATATCCAGGAGAAAAAAATAACGTTTTTTTTAATATTAAAAAAAAGTATCGTAAGTATCTCGCACCGGGAAATTGATCGTTCAATAGATCTGGGACGCGAGAGATAACTCACAATCGCCATCTCCCGTGAATAGTTTCTGGAAAATATTTTTTGAGTGGCACACGGCGGAGCGAATATTGATTCACACCAAAACGGGGAGAATGTAATATTGTGCGCACACCGAATGTGGTAAATGGACTTCTCTCGGTTCTCGCGAAGTTATGAATGAGCTTAGGAGTTGAATGCGTGTGAATGTACGTTAAAGCGACATTTCTACGATGTTTATGTGGGAGCGCGGGTCTATTAACATAATTCCAACTTACTCTGGCAGATTGATGACCGTACCGCGGAGGCACGTACATTTTACGGGTTTAGGCATGAACGAAATCTTATCGCCAGTGATAATACGATAAACGCGTAAAAGGTAAACTCACGATAAACGGAGCGACGAGTTCCTTGCACTTCAGATGTGAGCCATATAACTTACGAAACGCAGAAAGGAAAATTTTTTTTTAAGACAGCGCCGTGCGTCGCGGTGAAATATTTTCGGGTGATTTATACAGTCGTAATTTTTTACGCTAGAAATTTCGGAGAGAGTTGCGAATTCAATTTTCGCACGCACGACACGGGTGTCTCGTACGAGATACACGCTAATGTTTGCATTCTGTACCGGCGACATGGATGAAATTGGGGGTATCGACATTTCGACGCAGCCAGCCCACGTTAATGAAGAAATTCCTGAGGCGCTGTCGCTCAATCTCTTTGACAGTAACTGACAGCGAGCGGCTGATGTATATTCCGTTGCCGATGAAGGTGGAAATTGCCTTCTCTTTATCATCATTTCTCGCGAAGTTATCTTCACGCGCATAGTAGACCGAGAGCTGGCTACGAAAATACCAACGTCATTTGTTTAAGGAAATTTTCAACCTCAAACGATTGTGGCAATGTTGCAAATTAAGAAAGCGCAAGTCTGGCTGCTGGCCGGTGGTGCGTTTAGCGGGGGCGTACGCCCTTAGCTGTAAAATATCGAGGATGAAAAACGTCATATCTGTACGGCTAAAAAATTTTTTGCGTGTACTATATAATATTGTAAAGTACTTGCAAATGTTGCCAGACCTGTAGGTGGGGTCTAAAGTATTGCCAGATCAGGGTATAACTGCTTAAGACTTAATAACATTCACGTCATTTCTGTAAAATTGAAATTTTTTTGCTTATTGTATACGTGTTTAATAATCTGTATATGAAATGACAGACAAAAATCTCGGGTCTAACACCGTGCCAGACGTCGCCGAAAATCTTAGTATCTATGGAATGTACTGTAAATTGCCGGCAGCAACAATTAATTTTATCACTTAAATCTTTCGAGCATTAAATTTAAAATGTTCTCTGCTAATAACGATAATATTTACGAACATTTTTTTACGGGAGAAGGGGTACACAAAAATTTCGATTCTAAAACCTTGACAGACTCCGACAAACTGCTCTTTTTACCAGGGCGATAAAATACACACATGGAAGCTATTCTTCACGAGTAGGTACACAGAATTTATAGAAATGTAACATAGACTTATCAAGACACGTGTTTCACGTCGAATATATGCGTAGTGCAAGACCACCCCCCCCCCGCGTGTATCATTTGTTTTACGCGAGCCGGCGAGTCTAGACTAGTTTCTGCCGTAACAGTCAGCGTGCTAACGCATGTACAGTGCAGGCAGAACCTTCTGAGTAAATCTGTTCTTCTTTTACTAATTTCAAAAGAAAATAATTGTCAGTGAGTCAGAGTGTTGATCTGTATATTCCGTATTGCTCTGTGCTGTAATTTGGAAAATAAATTATGGCTTCGAGACCAATTTGTGTTTGCTGTGATAACGAAAGTGGCAAAATTATTTTATTCACCGAAGAGACGTTGAAAAAATGTCGAAATATTTTGGAAATTCGTGTTGCTCATAAATTAAAGTACAACAATATTATTTTGCCACCTGATGTAGTTGATAGTCATGGGTACCAAAAGTTGAACATTTATATCCTACGATTTGTTTGTCGGAGTCTATCAAAGTATTAGAACCGAAATTTTTGTGTACCCCTTCTCCCGTAAAAAATGTTCGTAAATATTATCGTTATTAGCAGAGAACATTTTAAATTTAATGCTCGAAAGATTTAAGTGATAAAATTAATTGTTGCTGCCGGCAATTTACAGTACATTCCATAGATACTAAGATTTTCGGCGACGTCTGGCACGGTGTTAGACCCGAGATTTTTGTCTGTCATTTCATATACAGATTATTAAACACGTATACAATAAGCAAAAAAAATTTCAATTTTACAGAAATGACGTGAATGTTATTAAGTCTTAAGCAGTTATACCCTGATCTGGCAATACTTTAGACCCCACCTACAGGTCTGGCAACATTTGCAAGTACTTTACAATATTATATAGTACACGCAAAAAAATTTTTAGCCGTACAGATATGACGTTTTTCATCCTCGATATTTTACAGCTAAGGGCGTACGCCCCCGCTAAACGCACCACCGGCCAGCAGCCAGACTTGCGCTTTCTTAATTTGCAACATTGCCACAATCGTTTGAGGTTGAAAATTTCCTTACAGAAATGACGTTGGTATTTTCGTAGCCAGCTCTCGGTCTATAGGTTGATGAGAAAGGCGGAAAGTAAATTATAGTCGGAGAGCTCGGAGCCAAAAAAGTCTCTGAAATGATAAAAGCTAGTTTTTTGATAGTCGATTACAGTACTGGTGTACATGAATATGCTCTGGTCAGTCAAGCAATCATTAGGACAGGTGTCATAGGTGAGCTGTTAAACATGTCGCGATTAACGAGTGCATCAAATGAATTGACAAAGACTGAAAGTTTTTCTGCAGGTTACACATTGCATATAAAGAAGAATTATCTTAGTCAGTCAGCTGTGTGTTAGGACGGGGGTGGTCAGTCAGGCCCGAAGCATGTATGAAAAAATAATAATGTGCAACTCATTTATAAAATCTAAAAAAATTCTTATAGGTACTTTATACGATATCAAACATAAAAAAAATAGTCAGTCAACCATTCGATAGGACAACGCCCGTCAGTCAGCGTAAAAAGTGTGAACATTGTGCGCGCGCGATCAGTGCGGCGGGCGGCGGCTCGCTCTTGTCTTCGTTATTGACTGACGTCATTCCTACTAATTTTAGTTTAAAATATAATTGAATTATTAATAATAATGTTCATAGTATTAATTTTCTATGAAAATCTGATTTTTAATTAAAAAAATGTAATTACAATCATTAGAAAATAAATATTGAACAATTTAAGTACGTAAAAATTATTATAGTATTATATACAAAATTTTATTTGCAATAATGAAATTCATCAACTTCATTACCAAATTGAAATTCGCGTGTACAAAATTTGTGGTATAGTGACAGGTGAAAGGTAACAGATGGCAGATAAGAAACGAAACTTTTAAATGCTATTACTAAGTGTCGCTATTTCTTCTATGCGAAAATAGAAAGAGAGAGAAAATATCCGAAAAAAACATCGGAACATTGTATTTATAATGAAGAAGAAGACAGCAATGATATAGATTATTCCGATAATGAATTTGATTCTATGGAATAAAATTTTGTACACGCGAATTTCAATTTGGTAATGAAGTTGATGAATTTCATTATTGCAAATAAAATTTTGTATATAATACTATAATAATTTTTACGTACTTAAATTGTTCAATATTTATTTTCTAATGATTGTAATTACATTTTTTTAATTAAAAATTAGATTTTTATAGAAAATTAATACTATGAACATTATTATTAATAATTCAATTATATTTTAAACTAAAATTAGTAGGAATGACGTCAGTCAATAACGAAGACAAGAGCGAGCCGCCGCCCGCCGCACTGATCGCGCGCGCACAATGTTCACACTTTTTACGCTGACTGACGGGCGTTGTCCTATCGAATGGTTGACTGACTATTTTTTTTATGTTTGATATCGTATAAAGTACCTATAAGAATTTTTTTAGATTTTATAAATGAGTTGCACATTATTATTTTTTCATACATGCTTCGGGCCTGACTGACCACCCCCGTCCTAACACACAGCTGACTGACTAAGATAATTCTTCTTTATATGCAATGTGTAACCTGCAGAAAAACTTTCAGTCTTTGTCAATTCATTTGATGCACTCGTTAATCGCGACATGTTTAACAGCTCACCTATGACACCTGTCCTAATGATTGCTTGACTGACCAGAGCATATTCATGTACACCAGTACTGTAATCGACTATCAAAAAACTAGCTTTATCATTTCAGAGACTTTTTTGGCTCCGAACTCTTAGACTATAGGCACGATAATGTATCAAGCGTTATTGCGTTAATTATATGATAATAACAAGTCGCGACGATGTTCACAGAATGAATTTTATTATATGTATATATATATATATTTTTTTTAATAGTTACTCGACAGACGTCAATAATTGTCCCGACAAAGTCTATCGGTTTTCCCTCCCTCCCTTTTTCTCCTCCCTTCCGTAGGTTTGTTTTATGTAAGCGTTCGCGTTTACGCTTGTCCACCAACGCCTCCCGCCGATATTTCACTCACGCGCGTTTTACCTACGCGCGTGCACGACCACAAAGAAATCGTTAATAGAGTATGCACGTATTGAATCGGCCGGATATTTTTCCGGCGCTTTCACGTCGATTGCGTATATACGCGCGCACGCGAAATGCCATGGAGAAACAAAGGTGCATGGTTTCCACGCTTCAGAGCCGGTCGATGGGGCTGCGCGGCGAAAATACGGGAGGGCTGCAGGCTGGTTCGATCGGTACGCTCGGTAGGTTTGTTAGCGCGTAAACTTGCCTTTCGGTTCGGTTCACCGCTTGTGATTAAATATCGTCAGTTAGAACGGCATGATGCCTCGTGCATTTATTGAATTTCTGCAACGTTACGCTCTTCGATTGGCGATATCGACTCGCATCGAGTTAAATCGGTCGAACGTTATGAAAATTCATATTCGTTAAAGTTCTCATAAAATCTATTATACATGTATTTCACGTGATTCTATATTTAGTTCAAAAAGTGGATTCACACCTAAAAAGAGGCAGGAAAGCGTGTAATGAGTTTTTAAAACTATTCGATGTTTGTATCGTTTTAAAATTGAATCGCTGCATGTCAAACCCGAATTTATTTCCAGATATCATCGCGATGTTGATAAATAAGCACGTCGATTTTTTCCACGGTCAAGCTAGGGCAATGGCTTCTGTAACGTGATTCCTACATCGCGCAACCTATAGTTTACGCCCGTCATCACGCTTCTCAATTTCATATCATGAAAGCGACAAAGAGCGAGAGAGAAAGTAGAGAGAGAGAGAGAGAGAGGGCGACGAGTTAGCTCAAAGAAATATAGCTCTCGCGCTCTAATGTTTTTCTTTTCGTTATACCACTCGCAATTTCTCATTGTCAAAGTTTATGAATTTGGCAAGGCTTTTCGCGGCGACACTTCGTTCCGCAGGACGTTCGGAGCTTTCCAAAAAAGTATCTTTTCCATTGTAAGAGCATGATCTCTAGCTTCCTAAGAACGATACTGCGGTATCATTCGTTATACGTTTAGACAGAAATAAATAATAATTTCCCGACACGTCCAAAGTATCTCGAATAGAGAAGTAGATTCGACGATACCGTGACTCGCCTCTTATAGATAATTCAACGTACAATGATACGCTGCAGCGCTGCTCAACGGGGGGACGCCGCGTCTGTAGCCTCGACAACGATATACTCGTTCGATCGGTTCCGCGGCTTTCGTGAAAATTTCACCAGGTTTCCTTCCTCCGTGGATTCCCCCGCGAGCGACCGCATCAAATATGGTACTGTTTCTGAAACATGCACGACGATTGTCCCACTTTTGCCTCTTCCCGCGTTTCTCCTCGCTCGCGCACGTGCGTTCACGAGCGTTTCTTATCTCGCGGTGCAGTCTTTCTCCTCTCCGTACCGTTCACGCTGGTTGGTCTTGTACCTATAGACGAGGTCGCAGGTATTCACGGGATACCTGCGTTTTCGGCGCCGAAAGCGTGCAGGCTCCACATAGATTTGAGCGATACGGGAGATTTACCGTCGTTACGGGACATTACAAGCGACGAAAAGTTTACCGAAATACTTACGTGACAGACGTGAGCGATGACGCCATCGTCGTCGACGATGTTGTCAGACGCACTTTTGCGCCGGAACGAGGCCATTAGATCATCACGACTCGGCGAACGATCGGCGACAGCGTTCGTCGTCAATTTTGAACATATAGCTCGACGACATTAGGGAGCGAGGAAGAGAAGGTCGGCATCGCATATCGCATCTCGGGCGAGCCAATAATGCTTTTAGCAACGCGCTACGGCATCGTGCATGCCGCGCCACCGCCGCCGCGCCGTTCCGTACACGCCCGGAGCGAATTTATTTTCGGGGATTGATGCAAACCGGCTGCGCTCTCGCGTCACTCCTCTTTGGCTTAACCGTGGCGGCGGGACAGCCACGTTGCATACATGAGGTCATCGCCTATGGCGATAAAAACAACCGCAGCTATGCATGCACCCAAGGTGGAAGGTAAAAGCCGGGATAGATGGAGGAGGAAGATGGGCGCGTGAGAGGATGAGCAGTGGATGAATCACGACGGGCGATGGCGTATGCGAGATATATCGGGCCGAAGAAATTTCCCCGTAGGCCGCGATCGTGACGGAATTACCAAAACACCTCGTTAGTGGCTGAAAGAAATCGAAGTTCGACAAGAGAGAGATCGGGCAAATGAAAATCAGCAAGTTAGAATTTGAGGGCGGAATTTCTACAGCTTTTTCCAGCTTAATTCGGCGCTGAGCGAATTAACGCCGGGAGTGTTTTACGCAACCTCGTTACGGCGTTACGCGCACAAAAATTAGCGAGTTTCCGCGACGCTAATACGCGACCGTGTAGCGTGTAACTGCGTTTTAGATGGAGCGACTAAATGATAGTGATTAAAGGAGAATCATAGCAAAGTTGTTGCTCAAGTGCAAAAGGAAAGACAACTGGAACATCTGCATTATTACATTATCGTGCTTGGCGGCACACGCCACGGAGATGTACTTACTCTATTAATAGGTGGACGTACTCTATTACTCTCGATTAAGCCTATTGCCGGGCCAACGGCATTACACCGTAACGCATTCCACTGCGAACTGTGCACGGGCGCTCGTTGCTGTTTGCAAACGTTATAATAATTGGGTCTTTAACCGACTTTTACCTAACAGTATATTCTGATAGATCATGGCGTACTTTCTTTGTAAACTTTTTGAATTTTTGCAATATTTTCAAAATTGAAGAAGATATAGTACACAAAAATGTGCTGTGACGTCATAATGTTGTTGCGAAATTTTTTGAAGTTGCCGTCATCAAAGAAACTTTAGCAAGCTATAACTTTCTCAAATTTAGGTTTTTTTTAAATTCAAAAAGTACTAAAAATCGGCTTAGATTCTCTACATTAATTACGGATATCGCTTAATAAAAAAATTTTACTTAAAGACCCAATTGGTGCGCTTGTGCAGCGATACATTTTTGCCTCTTTCTGTCTCTCCTCTTTTTGAAATAAATATTAGATCCGCAAATGTGACTGCCGAGTAACGCAATTTTTTTCGGAGATATCACAGTTTTTTTAAGAGCATTGTTACGTATACATACTTTTATTTTATTATCTTTTTTTGTATTTTGTAACATGTGTTTGCGACAGGGTAAACTATCGTAAATAGAGCTGGCAGATAAGAACCTCGATTAAATATGTATATCATCGTCGGTGCTTTTGGCATCGTGGCAGGTGCGATAATGAATTGATCCTGAGGGAGAATTTGAGTTTTGCGACGTAAATGAGATTACGACGTATTATGCGAATCCCATCCGTAGGCGTAGCCGTGAGAGGAATATCGCGGTCGAGCCCGCATGGAAGACAAAAAAGAGAATCACTGACGAG
>JASTWP010002457.1:0-42333 GCA_030770255.1 Temnothorax ravouxi
TTACGTTATTTCTCCTATTTGAGATATTCCCGAGGTTTTCAATTTCGTATGACAGAAGCTCGATCGTCAAACGGACTTTGCAAGCTCGTAACGCGGACAAGCCGGGATTTCGTTTCCGTCACGTGAAAGCTCCGGCCGCCTTGTATCGAGGAACGACCTATTTCGGGAAAGTCCGTGACCTATTTTCTCCTCTCTCTCTCTCTCCGGCATAACCGGAGTCGCGCCGAGTCATCGGTCAATCGTCAGGAGATATCGCGGTAAAGACTAAAAGTGTATTTACGAGGGCGTGCGTCGCGCGTCGCGCGTCGCGCGTAAAACGAGACTTATCTCGAAGAGAGACGAGTAGGTAGGTTGAGACGGCGGCGGCGATCACGGCGTGAATTTTTCAACGGGGCTTTTCTCTCGTCGCATGTCTGAGAAAAACGCGCATTACCACGAACAGGATAATAATAACTCATCCTCCTAGACGCTGTGCGCACCTCGAGCGACGCTCGTTGATGCAAAATAGGAGGGATGAGAATGCACTTGTTAATATTCCCGTAAGCAATATTGAAGTTCTCGTCAATTTACGCACACAATGTAACTTACATTAATTTACAAAACCGCTTTATGCTTCTGAACAATTGTTTTCGACAACTTAACAAAATTTCTTCGAGCTAATTTTCCTAATTGCGTCACACTGAAAGACTCGATAGTGAAATTAAACGCCGTAACGATTTTAGAATAAGGAACGTTTTTTCAGTATTGTTGAATAAGGTTTCGAGAATTCTAAGACTAAATTAACACGGCGCGTGTCGAAATGTTTAATCTCGCGTTGAGACGTAGCCAGACAATGCCGGTCGAGCGCGACGCGACGCGCCTCGTGACACGATTTTTGCCCTCGCGCACTCTCACGACCTGCTCATCTGAATGACGCTCGCCCTCCGCCTCGTTGATCTCCATTAAGCTTCTTCACGGGAAATTCGGTCGCGCAGGTCCTTGTATCACCGTCAATTACCAATTACGCGTCGATAGACGCGAGTAAACGTCGTTAAGTGGATTATATGGCTGCCGTATAATGACCACGAGCAATGGCAATACCAATAGTAAACAGGTAGCGATGTTGATCGTTGAATATTTTATTTGCGGATAATTATCACAGAGAACAATAGAATTTCGTGGGAAAATATTTGCAGTCTTACAGGCTATGAATATAATCTTTAAACAATTATAGTTAAAGATATATATTTTAAGCCAATTTAGGGGCTTCCCCGCAATGTGTGATTATAAAAACTTGATTATATATATTTTGCATCTTAATCTTCGATAAAGATATCTTGGCGAGTTTCAAGTATAAATTTAAAATTCCTTAATTTCAAAATTTGCAAGGGCAGAATTTTGCCGATGCTATTTTCCTCTCTTATAAATTGCCATTAATTTGTCTCGAACTAAACGAAAGTAGAGTCATAATGTCGTTGATTTCGACAGATCACTGGTTTTCACGCGATAAGTAAAAGTAACTTGAAACGCGACGGACTTATCACTGCGACGACCGTCAGATTACATGATACCTCAGATATCACGTAATCAAGGACTAATTGAATATTGCATCCATCCCTCTCTCGTGTCTCTCTCACCCTACCCCGCGGAGAGCCTGGTCCAGGTACATGAAGTCGATTACGCAGCCGCACAACAGCATAATGAATCCGTGACGGATCCGACACGCGGCGCAAACGCATATACGCGTACACGCACACCCCCATGCTGCGTGACCTTATAACCAGTGGGCCCATATACGGCACAGATCGCGAAACTCGGTCGGATTCACGCAACGCTCTTTCTCCCGTCTTTCGTCAACAGTTCTTTTTTTACTCCCGACTGCTGCCAATCTTCAGTTGGCAAAAGACGGAGGGAGTATGTGTTTCGTCGAAGTCGAATCGGTTGTTGCTTTAGCAATTACGACATAACTTGATATCAACTTTGTGATCATAAGTTTCTTATTATCCTTAAAAAATTTCGACTACGAATAAGCTATCAGGCTTATTCTACTGTTAGTTATATAAAGTTATAGATTTTTCTACGTATGTACTTATTGAAAAGAAAATTTATTAGCCAATTTTCATTTATTTATTAATGTTTGTTGTATTATTATAAGATATTATATGTCTTAAAATAGGAATTACAATAATAAATATTTTCTTTATTCAAATTCCGTCAATCGCATCACCTCTTACTTAAATCCCACGTATCGAACGTAAGAATCCATATATCTGTTAAGGTATATCAAAAACGTTTTCAAGTCGAAATCAAGTCTTCATTCGATTGTAATTGAGAAGCGTTCAGTCTAATTTCTTGCCACAAAGAAGCCGTATATATCCCACGCAGGAACAGCCGTGACCCGTATTTTCACTTCAGTCGTCCAACCCCATAACCGTTAGGCGCGAAGGCCGAAGGGAAAAGGCGGCGTGATGCACCCTGTAAGAGGGTACGTCATTAAACGATAGGCAAGCTGGCAGGCAGGGCGAGGCCGTGTCGGCCATTAATCGGGAGCCTGAAAATGTCAAATGTCTCGAAATAGTCGATCGTGAAAAGTTGCCGGCAGTCGCTCTCGCTGTGACGAAATCGTGAGTACAAAGCGCAGAACCCCTCTTCCGTTCACCGTTCGTCTTTGGCCCTTTTAACCCTTCGGGATGGTGCACCTCGTACTAACTTTTTCACGGATTATATTCAGTGGCCGATAGGCTATCCTCTGACGACTATAGGGACACACAGGGATGCGAGTCAGGAAAAGGTCGATATTTCGTCGGATGATAGCGGCAGGCATTTCGAGAAGATAAATTTTTATCAACAATATTAGAGGAGTAACGAAAATTAATTTTATTAAGTATTCAAAGCAATTGAGAGTTTTTAGCATTAAGTATTTCCATTTTCTCATAATATGCTTAAAAATTATTGCAGGGGCTTGTGAGTTATGCGAAGCAATTGATACTATTAAGGTTCATTGGTCATATGAAGTTTGAACACGTCAAACTTGACATCCTGAAGATCACAAAGCATTCTGAAAACGATACCGTGCAGGTTCGTTGGCGTATACGTAGTGTCGTCACAGGCTGGAAGGTATTTTCTATGTTTTGGAAATAAAATTTGGAAAATACAACATGCCATAATAAGCGGTAACCAGAAAATGTAAGTGTAATCAGTGCTGTAAACATTCCTTTTAATAGTAATATAAAATTGTTCTTATAAACATTAATTATAATTAATTTAAGTTGTATATTATTTGAAAAAAACTTGATTTTTAGTTTCATTTTTTATTCTACTTTTAGAAAAAGATAAAATAATTTAGATTTTCTAAAATTAATTTTGCTTATGCTATCGGAGAGGAAACACTTATTATAAAATTGATTATAATACCAAGGCAATTATATATAACGATTTCAGATGGTACGACGACTTTTTTATTTTTTAAGTTAATGCTAAATGGAAAAGTCTATAAGCATATTGCGGACAAGATGATGCCTATAATCAGGATACAGCCACGAAAAAGAAAGATATGCGCATTGCAGGGAAATTAACGCTATTCACAGGCCTTGTATGCACATTTAGTAACAACGAGGATTCTTTGAATTGAGCTCTGTCTTAAAATGGCATCAATTGAAGTGAATCCACTGCTGAGAGGTGAAATTATTTTATGCGATTTTATGCGTCACAACGAATAGACCAAAAGGAATGCTTTTTCCAGTTGATGTTTTCGAATTTTGCTGACGTATCTATTTCGTTGCAAATGCATCATTATGAAATGATGATCGGTATGAAATGAGAGATATGTGAATTAAAAAAATGTGTACATTACCTAAACAGTATCTTTGTATGATTACAAACTATCTTTATCTAATTTTTTAGTGACAATGTCCGAATAATTTGCGTTAGTATTTCTGTGTAAAAAAAATAGAACGATTATATTACAGTATATCTGATGATTTTAACATAATTATAGAGGTAGAGTGTCTAAATTGTTATCGTTCCATCCATATGCAGCTTTTATACTATTCGGATAGTATCGATATTTTATGCTGCTTAGAAACAAGTAAAAAGTATTGTAAGACACTTGTATCGTTTTTAGAATATAAATACTTGTGTTTAGATTACAGATATACGTTTTGGGTACTGACGTATCTATTTCGTTGCAAATGTATATCATTATGAAATGATGATCGGTAGTAAATGAGAGATATGTGAATTAAAAATATGTACATTACCTAACCCTTCATCTGATTTTTTAATTTTAATAGTGACAACGTCCGAATAATTTTGCGTTAGTATTCCTGTGTAAAAAAAATATGACGCTTATACGATTATATTACAGTATATCTGAAAAATGTTAGAAAATGAAACAATTGTTTAAAGGTATCCTGTATATTATAGCATCTATTTGCTTTGCCTGTTAATGACGCGTAAGATAGTATAATCATTAAAGTAATATTTCTTAAATGTGTATATATTTCATACTTAATTTTATTTCATAAATACTATCACATTTATTTCTATGAATCGTTTTTATTTATTACGCTATTATGAGGTAGGATATGTAAATTATTACCGTTCCGTCCAAATGTAGCTTTTATAGTATTATTTAACGTATCGATACCTTAAGCTGTTTATAAAAAAGTAAAAAGTATTTTAAGACAAAAGAAAAATATAGGGATAGAAAAAGAAGAAAGAAAGAGAAGAGAAGGAACAATATAGAGAAAGGTATAATATATTATAAAAATATTTATTATATTGCAAATATATTTAAATTTGTATATTAGTTAACTTCTTTATATACACTACCGCTTATTAATTTCAATATACAACAGATTCGTTGATTGTAAAGGATGAACATCATGATACGTGTTTTACAGAAATGAATACATTTGCTGTTATAAACATTTCACTTGCATGAATCGCATTTTTATATAAATAATATATAAAAATGCAATGCATGCAAGTGTTGAAAGTTTTTATAACAGCAAATGTATTCATTTCTGTACAAAACACATGTATCATGTTCATCCTTTACAGAGAAATTAACAAATATAGGGGTATATTGAAATTAATGAGCGGTAGTGACTCCAGGAGTCACTAAATACCACAGGAGTGACGAACTGTGGGGTCCTGATCTCTGTCAAGGGATGCTAAGCGGGCTGTACCTCCACGCGGTGCATCCTGGGTAGTGCTAAAGCAGCCCGCAACTTTTATTTGACTTTAGTTGTGTTTTAAAACTCATAAAAACCATCTTATGTTTCAATTTCGACAAAAAAATTCGAAGGCAAAGCAATTTCAAATTTTAACATAAAAATGACGATAACTCGAAAACAACGCATTTTTGGACCTACGTTTGTATCAACTTTTTTACTTGTTTTTGGTTCCCCTTTCATCTCCCGAGCGGATGACCTCGACTTACGGAACACCCTATATATAAAAAAATTAACTAACATATAAATTTAAATATATTAGTTAAGAGATGGAGAGATGGAAGGAAGGAAGGGCAGGGAGAAGTGAAAGAGGAAGGAAAGTGGGAGATAGGAAAAAGAGATAAAGCAATGAACGCGAAGGTAAGAGAGCTAAAAAGGTGGAGAGAGTTAGAAGAGAGGGACAAAAGTAGGAACAATGTAGTAGTGAAAGGGGTGGAGGTAGAGGAGGGAAGGCGAAAGAAAGCGGTAGAGAAGCTATTGCTAGGGATGGGGGTGGAGGGAGGAATAGAGGAGGTAAAAA
Organism: Temnothorax ravouxi; assembly: GCA_030770255.1. NCBI lineage: Eukaryota > Metazoa > Arthropoda > Insecta > Hymenoptera > Formicidae > Temnothorax > Temnothorax ravouxi. The sequence continues at coordinate 5,737 of JASTWP010002457.1, forward strand.
AGATAGGGAGAAAGACACGGAAAAAGAATATGGTTTTAGTTAGGTTAAAAGATAGAGTAAGGAAAAGAGAGGTAATGCAAAGGAAGAATGTGTTGAAAGGGAGGATGGAAAGAATAGAGAATGACATGACCTTGAAGGAAAGAAAAATGCAATGGAGCCTGGAGAGGATAGCTGAGAAAGAGAGAAGGAATAGGAAAAGAGATTGGTTAAAGTACGGAAAGATTTGGATAGAGGGGAAGTGGTGGAGTTGGGATGAGGAAAAAGAAGTCCTGATAGATGGAAGGGAAAATGAGATAGAGGAGCCAGAAAAAGAAGGGTGGAGAAAGAGGAACAGAGGAGAAGGGAAAGAGTAGAAAAGAGAGAAAATGAAAAATGAAATGGAAAGGTAGTGAGGAGGAAGGAGAAACGATGGGAGGGGTGGGCGGAGAGAAGGAGGAGAGGGAGAGTAGGGAGGAAAAGAGTGTGGTGAGGTTGAGGGGGAGGGGAAAAGGAGTCAAAGAGAGTAGAGTGTGAAAAGTAAAAAAAAGTGAAAGAAAGGAAAACGAGGGGGAGGGGGAAGAAAGGAATGCAGGAGAGAGGAGGAGGAAAAGGAACAGGATTGAAGTCTAAAGATAGGCTTTTGGAATGTAGCGGGAGTGAAGAAAAAACAGGAAGGGTTTGGGAAAGGATAGAAAAGTGGGATATCGTGAGGTTGTTGGAGACGTGGCTGAAACAGGAGGAATAGGAGAAGATGAAAAATAACGTGCCAAAGGAGTTTGACTGGAGGATACAGGGTGCAAAGAAAGAAAGAGTTGGAAGAAGAGGAAGAGCAATAGGTGGGATAATGATGGGAGTCAGAAAAGGGTTAGAAGGGGAAGAAGAATGGGTAAAGGAGGAGGGTTTAATGATTAGAGAAGTAAGATGAAAGAAGAAGAAATGGAAATTGGCAACAGATTACGTAAGCGGCAACTTGGACATGATAATGGGTAAGATAATGAGGAGAAAAGAGCGCTGGAGAATGGAGAAGAAAGAGTTGAAAGAAAATTGAAAGATAAAATAATAAATAGGCAGAGGGAAGGGCTGATTAGATGAATTGAAGAGGAAGGGTGGGGAATTATGAACGGAGCAAAAGAGGGTGATAAGGGGAAGGAGTAAATTTACAGGAGAAAGGGGGAAACAGTGATCAATTACGCGAAAGAAGATAGGAAGGCTTGGGAAAGAGTGACAAGATTTGAGGTGGGGTAGATTCGGATCACCAATCAGTAGCAGTACGGATGGACAAAGGAGGGTTGGTGAGAGCAGTGGGACAATAGCGGAGGTAAAGAGGTGGGTGGAGGGAAACTTAATTTATCGAGTACTATTTACTATGCTTAAGGCAAATGAATTATACTAATAAAAACTTTATACTGTTTACTACTAGAAACATAAAATATTGATTCTTTGTATTTAATAAAAAAAACTTAGAAACACTTGCATTTTTTCCATATATTCTAGAAGGGTGGGTTATATGACATTCATGGGTAAAATGTAAGCCTTATAAAAAATTACAAATAATGTTTATAAATAAGGCAATAAAATGTCATAATAAGTTATAAAATGTGTGTAAAAAGTTTATTAAAATGTAAGAATGATAAACAAATTATAAAACTAAAAAATTTAAAAAAAAAATAGAAGAACGATAGGTGTATTAAAGATTACTGTTATACGATCCAAAAAGAGAAGAAAAAAGAACACATAGGAGAGATTTCGAGTTTTACAAAGTATCCGTTCTATGGCCTAAATCCCGCATGCTAACTTGTATATCCTAAACACAGGAGGAATATACAAGATATTAAGTTAAACAAAAAATACAAGAGCTATGCACTTGTATTTTGCTGTATTCTATCATTTACTATCCCTCTACACTTATGTATCATAAAATAACCATTAAACCTTTTACATTCCCTACAGTAATTATTTTACGTAGGTCGTAACACAAGATCGCGCTTCTTACTACGGTGAGAAATCAATTCAAATCACGACAGTTTCGTTAATATTAACAGTAAAAAACTGAAATTACAACACAATACTAATATGGCATAAAGGCACGTAAAAGAATAATTGCGAGCAAGTAACTTTATTCTTTCTATTTTTTCAGACATCTGCGGCGTAAAACCCCGCGTGGCGTAAAAATACCAGAGTTACCCTATAATAAAAATGTTTTGGATGCATCCATATGTAACTCTTTAGTATGTTGTTTATAAGGTTTTAGTATATTTGTTTATAAGGTGTTTAATGGGCGGCTGACAATGCCTTAGCAGAAGGCTTGCACGCTCGGGCGGAATGACTCTCACAATTTGCAGTGAAAAACTCAAGTTTATTTAAACAGTTGAGGTGAACGTTTCGGCGCATCACAAGCTCGAACACGGTTCCAATCGGTCGCCCGCGGCTCCGTACGAACGATGTTTTCGGCTCGGAAGGCGTTAGCGAACTCAGCTCTGGCGCTGTAGCGTGAGCGTATGCGAATTTCGGCGATCACACGGGAGGAGCGTGATCAGTAACGACGGACGATTGGATCGGTGTTTTGAACGCAAGACGAGGCTCGGTGCGCGGTTGATCATAATAGGAATCAATAATAATAATCGGTCGCCGTACGCTGGGCAGAACCGTTGTCGAGAATTGCAAATTCTAATACACGGCTGTTCCCAAACATACCGCCCGCCTCGAATTGGCGTTCGAAATAAGATAACACAACAGAATAATTACGAGTTTAAACTAAACGCGATACAATCCATTTGTTTTGGTTTTATTACTAACTATGTACACGGGGGTTGCGTTCTTTAGTGGTTCCGCCCGCCGTAGCGGAATCATTTGACTCGGCGGTGTTAATTTCAACCGGGAGGAAACTTAATTTGACGATAGGTCTTTTGTATTCCGAACGGCTCGTCTTGACGGTAACCACTCGGGTTAAGCCGTCGTTGCCGGGATGGCACGCTGTGATACGACCCAACTCCCATTGGCTCGGAGGAGCCAAGGGGTTGCGCAATAGCACGATTCTACCCACTCGTGCGAGGCGCTGTGCGACGCGCCACTTCGGGCGTTGCTGAAGAGTAAGCAAGTAATCGCTTGACCAGCGCCTCCAAAAAACCTCGGTTAACCGTTGGACCATTTGCCAACGAGATAGCCTATTCTCGTTAAGATTGAGCACACTTGGTTCAGGCGGTGAAATAAGCGGGGCGCCGGCGAGGAAATGACCAGGCGTCAGAGCTTGATAATCGTCTAGATTATCGGAGACGGGTGCAATGGGGCGCGAATTTAGACAAGCTTCAATCCTGCAGAGAAGCGTGGTCATTTCCTCGAAAGTAAGCGTGTTGAGTCCGACAGAGCGTTTCAAATGATGCTTCATACTTCGAACTGCCGCCTCCCAGAGACCGCCGAAATGCGGCGCCGTTGGGGGGAGGAAATGCCAGGCTGTATTGTCGGTCGCGAGTCGACTAACAAAGTTCGGGTCGCGGGTCGCTTTCGTGTACGCTGCGGACAATTCGCGGTCGGCACCTTGGAAAGTGGTTCCGTTATCGGAATACATGGAGTGCGGTAGTCCGCGGCGGGAGACAAACCGGTGATACGCGGCGACGAACGCCGAGGAGCTATAATCGCTAACGAGCTCTAAATGAATGGCCTTCGTCGTGAGGCAAACAAACAAAGCTATGTATGATTTTATAGATTTATGCCCTCGTCCGGGCGCGGTTCGGGTAGCGATCGGCCCTGCGTAATCGACACCAGTATGAATAAATGCTTTAGTCGCGCGATTAACTCTGGCTTCAGGTAGATCACCCATGAGTTCGGCCGGTATCGTGGCACGTTCTCGCGCGCATCGGACGCACTGGTAAAGCACGGAGCGAACGGTAGTTCGAGCGCGGAGAATCCAAAATTCACTTCGCAGGGAAGCGAGAGTGAGTTGCGGGCCGGCATGCAGCGTTCTCATATGATGATGCTCTATAAGGAGAGTTAGGAGCTGGTGTGAGCGCAGGACAATCGGGTTTCTGGTCGAGCCGGGGAGACGAGCGTGACGAAGCCGTCCCCCGACGCGAATGAGCCCGTCGGAGTCCAGGTAAGGGTGGAGTGATGCTAGAGGACTTGCTTTTGGCGTCGGTTTTCGATTCGTTAAATGAAAAAGCTCTTGGGGAAAAGTGTCTGCCTGCATAATTCGGAGCCAGTAAAGCTTAGCTTTGTTAATCTCGCCGGCGCGTGACGACGCGGAAGGATCTTCGACGCGCTTGAAAGGCCGACATCCCGATAGGAACCGGTAAAGGTAAGCGGTAACGCGTAGAAGCTTAGTCCAGGAAGAGAAACGCGTAGCGAGGTCCCAGCTCGTGGAAGCATGAAGCGTGCTAATGCAACGCTCAGGGCGTTCTTCGAGATTATCCTTCGGTTGTTCCGGGGGGCTGGAGGGCGGCCAGCATTCCGGGGACTGTCGTAGCCAGGCGGGACCGTACCACCAGAGGCTGTGCGTTTCCAACGCGTCCGGAGCGAGACCTCGGGAGGCACAGTCGGCTGGGTTGGTTTGAGTCGGAACATGACGCCACGACACGTCAGGAAGAAGCGATTGAATTGAGGAAACCCGATTGGCGACGAACGTCTTCCATCGAGAGGGAGATTGACTCAACCACGCTCGCGTAACTTTCGAGTCTGTCCAACAGAAGCACTCGAGATTTGGCAATTGAAGGGCTGAGCGAACGTAGCAAATCAACCTGGCGAGAAGGTGAGCGGCGCACAATTCAAGGCGGGGTACGCTCATCGTTTTAAGAGGGGCGACTTTAGATTTGGCGATAAGAAGAGAGGCAGAAATTGAGCCGTCCAAATTGACAAGGCGGAGATACACTGCGGCGGCAAAGGCCGTGGTCGAAGCGTCAGAAAAACCGTGAAGGGCTTTGTGCATTGTATGAGATCCGTGCCTGGTCCAACGCGGTATTCGAATGGTGTCTAGAGAGGAAAGCCGTTTATGGTATTCGAACCAATGGTTTAGACGTTCGCGTGAGAGTTCATCGTCCCATTGGCATTTGAGTAACCACAATTGCTGTAAAAAGATCTTAGCTTTTATAACGACAGGGGAGGCCCAACCGAGAGGGTCGAAAAATTTAGCGATTGTCGACAGGATTGCGCGTTTAGTTGTTCCGGGGAGAGGGGGGATGGCGACGCGGAATTGAAAAACGTCGAGCGCAGGGTTCCAGACGATGCCTAAAACTTTAATATGCTCATCGTCCTGAAGGGTCTTGTGAGTTGCGAGTCCGTGATCGGTGGGATCAATATCGGAGAGTAGTTCAGGCGAATTACTCGCCCATTTGCGGAGCCGGAAGCCACCTTTGGCGAGCAGCTCGATTAACTGATCGCGCGTCTGACGGGCAAGAATGAGATCATCTGCGCCGAAAGCGCAGTCATCGACATAAGTCTTGTCACGCAGAACCGGGACGGCTAACGGGAATTGAGCTCCGTGATCATGGACGAGTTGCTCGAGAACGCGAAGCGCTATATAGGGAGCGGCAGCGGTGCCGTAGGTAACGGTAAGAAGAAGGTACTCGATTATCGGGTCGAGAGGTGATGGGCGCCAAAGAATTCGTTGATAGGTGACATCGAGGGGATGGACAAGGATTTGCCGGTACATCTTGGCGATGTCAGCTGTATAAACATATCGGTTTTGACGCCATAGAATTATAACGGTCGCTAAATCTCTTTGAAGTTTCGGGCCGATTAGCAGGTGGTCGTTGAGAGACGTACCATTCGTGGTGCGGCTTGATGCGTTAAAAACCACGCGCAATCGAGTGGTGGCACTGCTGTCACGCAAAACCGCGTGATGGGGTATGTAATAGGATGGAGAACTCTCGAGTGTGTCCGGAAAGGGAGCTCTACTCATATGACCGAGCCGCTCATATTCCGCGAGAAAACCGCTGTACTCGGTCGCGAGGATTGGTTCCCGTTGGAGTCGGCGTTCCAAACGGAGAAAGCTTGCGAGGGCGGCGGAGCGAGACTCACCTAAGGCCGGCGTTCCGTTCTTGAACGGTAGCCTCACGACATATCGCCCTTCGGGTGTGCGGGAATGCGTAACTTTAAAATGCTCTTCACATTGACGATCCTCCGGACTGAGGTGAGTCTCCGGAGGGATTTCCTCGAGTTCCCAGAACCGACGGAGCGCGATGTCGAGATCCTCGACTACGCCGTGATGTGCAGGAATGGATGTAGGTACATTCGAGTGAACGGGGGAGATTGGGCCGGAAATTATCCAGCCGAGAGCTGTGTTTTGAGCCGTGGGCTCGTTGTCGGATCCTTTGCGAACACCGTCGAGAAGGAGCATGCCGAATAAGTCGGCGCCGATTATCACGTCAATCGGATCCGAGCTCGTGAGTTCACTATCCGCTAATTGGAGACCGGCTATGTGGTGCCATTGGCATGTGGTCTTGATCCGAGTAGGCACGTATTTTGTTAAAGACCGTAGGATAAGCGCGGTCGACGAGTAGGCAGGGCCGTCGCTATACGCTGGGGTTATTGTAATTCGAGCTGCATGGCGAACGACGGACCGTGAGTCGCCTATTCCGGCAACAGAGGCGGAGCGCTTTATTCTTGGTAATAGTAAGCGTTGAGCGAGTGATTCGGTTATCAAGGTCGTTACGGAACCCTGATCAAGGAGCGCGCGAACGACGATGAATCGTTCGGAAGGGGAATACACTCGAACGCGAGCGGTCGCGAGCAAAATTCGAGAATCCGGCGCGACGGTTTTTGAAACAAGATGTGACGCGGTTTCGCTATCAATCGCACTGTAGGCGGGTATCGCGGCTGGTACGGGCTCGGAGTCGTTAGGCTTGGGGAAGTTCTCGATATGTAAAAGAGAGTGATGTCGTTTATGACATTGTTTACATGCATACGTACTCGTACAATCTTTTACTGCATGTTTCGTGCTGAGACAGTTCAGACAGCGCTTGTTTTTTCGAATGAAGTCGGAACGTTGGGATGGAGTCTGCTTTAAGAACGCTGGGCATTGGTATAATAAATGATTCGTTTTACACAGCGGACATGCAAATTGAACGGAGGAAGCAGCATGTGACGCAAGCGTTTTCTTTTTTGCTGATTCGATCGACTTTTCTTTTGGCGCGGGTGGTGCTATCGCATCTAATGCGTGAATGCGAGCTTCGAGAAATTGATCGAGCTCGTTATAACGTGGATACTCCATGGAGTCACCGAGCTTGATTTCCCACGATCTACGCGTCGATTTATCAAGCTTTTGAGCCACGAGAAAAACCAGCAGATCATCCCAATGCTCGACTTGTCGCCCGAGGTTTTTAAGAGCTTGAATCGCCGCGTTCGTTTGATCGCGAAGGTTGCGAAGATCTTTCGCGGTTTCGGCAGTGAGTGCCGGTAGATTTAAGAGGCTCTGCAAATGAGCGGTTATAAGGCGACGCCTGTTATCGTAGCGAGACGCAAGAATGTTCCACGCGACTTCGAAATTTTGATCTGTGACTGCTAGATGGTCAAGCGCCTTACTTGCTTCCCCTTTTACACAAGAGCACAAGTAGTGCATACGATCTACATTTGATAAACTAGATTCGCCGTGAACTAATGATTTAAATCTATCGCGGAAGCTTTCCCACTTATCTGTGCTCCCGTCAAAAGTCGGCAGGTTGATCCTTGGAAGATGCGTCATGGCACGGAACGGATCGACCAGGCTGCTTCCGTCGCGTAGAGTACCAAAGGGGGGTGAATGGTCAGCGTGGCTGGCGAGAGCGTCGGACATGAAGTCGGCGGCTTCGTTGTAATAGTCCTCGCATGCGATGAAATAGTTTTGAGTGAAGTACACGTGACTGTTTCTCAGTTTCTCGTCAGCAAGGAACGAGATTTTGCCATGGAGTTCCTGACATTTTGCAAACGTCTCCTTCAACATTGTGAGACGTTGTCGTGTAACGGCTGGAGTCCACTTAGCTTGGCCGAGTTTCTTGAAGTTGGGCAACGCACGAGACACTGCGTTCATATACTGGTCTTGCATGACCAGTAGTTCCTCGACCGACATGGTGGGAACCGCTGCGAGCATAGCGTTGATATGGTTGGAGAGTCAAAGCAACACTTCTCCTGGGCGGCAATCCGGCTCGAAGGACCAATGTTTAATGGGCGGCTGACAATGCCTTAGCAGAAGGCTTGCACGCTCGGGCGGAATGACTCTCACAATTTGCAGTGAAAAACTCAAGTTTATTTAAACAGTTGAGGTGAACGTTTCGGCGCATCACAAGCTCGAACACGGTTCCAATCGGTCGCCCGCGGCTCCGTACGAACGATGTTTTCGGCTCGGAAGGCGTTAGCGAACTCAGCTCTGGCGCTGTAGCGTGAGCGTATGCGAATTTCGGCGATCACACGGGAGGAGCGTGATCAGTAACGACGGACGATTGGATCGGTGTTTTGAACGCAAGACGAGGCTCGGTGCGCGGTTGATCATAATAGGAATCAATAATAATAATCGGTCGCCGTACGCTGGGCAGAACCGTTGTCGAGAATTGCAAATTCTAATACACGGCTGTTCCCAAACATAAGGAATAACATAATTATAGTAAATATACTTTTACTTTCTTTATAAAATTATAGTATAGCTAAGAATGTATATAATAAACATACTAGCATTTTTTTATTTCTTGTAATGCAACATTTTTATCAGTTGGTATAAAGAAAACACATTGTTACTTATTTTCAAGAAAGACATGTGGTTGCATATTCCAAATTACATAATTTTTTTGCCAAGTAACAATTTTTTTACACCAATTGATTTATTTTATTGTTCTGTACGTAAAAGTGTTAAAGGCACAGTTACCAAAAAATGAATAGTTTATGAGGTACTTTATATTTTGCCAAAATGTGCCAGAATAAAATATGAAATATCTTGTAAACTATTAATTTCTTTACAACTATCTTAATACTTTTATATGTAGAATAATTAGAAAAATCATATTATGAAAAAAATGGCGATGACTTTTATGTGACCTTAAAAAATTGATTTATTTGAAAATTCGTTTTATCATTATTTGTCCTCTTTGATACATCTTTTGTCTAAAACGTTTTTTCATATCTTCCATATTTTTCGAGATATTTGTCTGGGGCGATTAAAGATGTATGGGTCGTACAGTCCTTGCTAAAAGTTAAACTTTCAATAAAAGAAGACTTTGCATGTATGTCAAACAACTCAAAATTTTTTATATGTTAGAAGGGATTACCGTTAACAGTTTGAGTATGATTTTTTGTTATTTAAATAATTAGTATTGTTTAAACAATTAAAAACATTTTTTTGTGGCAAACATTTTAAAACTTAAAATACAATATCAATGATGTATGTTTTACACATAAAAAAAAGTTTGAAAAATATCTCAATGGTTTATTTATATTTTATTTATATTTACAGCAAAAATGTCGATTCTCTATAAGGGATAATGTTAATTTTATCAACTTTAAACTTAAATAACTCTTAAATAACTTCAAAATTTTACAAAGTATTTTTAATTTAATATAGAAACAATTTACAGCACTTTCGGAATATATTTGAAATATCTCCAATACATCCTTAATAAAATAACTTTTTAACCAGTAAGAGAATTGTGCTGAAATTTTACACAGATACTTAGACGTAATAATAGAACAATCTATGAAATTTTTAGATTTTTGGTAACGCTTTGAGATGTCACCCATACATCCTTAAAATGGCACACCTTATATATAAATATATAAATATGTTAACTATTAATTTGTTAATTATAACTTTAACTTAAATTTTTATATGTAGAATAATGAGAAGAATTATATTATGAAAAAATCATACAATTCCATTTTAGAAAATGAAGATGACCTTTATGTGACCTTAAAGATTCGATCTTTTCGAAAATTGATTTCATCAATGATTGATTTATTTGTGCCCCTTGATATCTTACATTTGTCTGAAACGTTTCTCGTATCTTCCATATTTTTTGAGATATTTGTTTGGGGTATTTAAAATAACATACCCTGTATATATGTATATGTATACACATATACAGGGTCTGCAAACAAAAAGTGTCCACCACCTATATTTCAGAAATGGCTTAAAATTATGAAAAATATCGAAATACGTGTTTGATCATTTCGAGGGGCAACTCATTTAAGGGGATTGGGAGTCGTCTCCCCAAGGGATTGCCTTAAGGGGACTCCAACTTAAAAATTTGAAATGGAACCTCTTATATTGTATATCGTTAGAAAGAGCATAAAATAAGAAAAATTTTGGCTCAAACCAGAGGTTGATACGTTGACCCATTCGGGAATAATTTTCCTAGCAAAAATAAGAAATTAAAATAAGAAGAATCTTCATGAATGTTTGTTTGACGTTTACGTGCGCGTTTGCGAGAGTTTGTTAAGAGTTTAGAAACGTAATTTTCTTGCTAGAAGCATTTAATAATTTACTGGCATTTGCTTAATAGAATGTATAAAATCAACAAGGTCGGGAAATAATCTACAGATGTTGAGTACTGTTTACAAATACAAACCAAATATGACCATTTCAAACATTTCCTACGAATGTAACCAGCTGTAAATTACTGGAGCACAGAAATGGTCATAACTCGGAAATAAGGTCAAATAGGACATATGCTTATGTTTTTTCAATGTTTTCGTGTCCTGAATCTACCACTACAATACTTCCCACTTATTAGGAAACACCTGTATAGATGTATGTATGCATATGTACATATTACATAAGTACAGTTGTCGAATGTCAAACGTTAAGAAAAGTAGAAGATTAGAAACAAGATGTTAAGGCTATGGTCCATTTGATGCTACAAATGCTTCGAAGCGTTCTTGATCTTCTTCGTTTTTCTTCACTGAAAGAAAAGAGAAAAGGAATACTTCGAAGAGTATTTGTAACGTTAAGTGGATCGCAGCTTAAGTAAACATAAATGGAACTACACACTATTAATTTTAAAAATTATAAGAGGAATGACTAAAGGTGGGATAATTACGACAACAAGTAAGGAATTACACAGACTAAAACCAAAGGAGAATATACGAGACAATGCAATAAAATTTTATATGTAACAATAACAGATGGAATTATCCTGTATATGGTTAAAATATTGCAAAAATATTGGAGATACTGATTGAAAAAGTGCAGAAAGAAGAAGAAAGATATATAATATTTGAAAAAGATTATATATTATTTTTTAATCATATTAAATGAATGAAGCACTAAAAAAGTATAAAATAAAAAAATTTTTTTAATAGAACCGACTTCACAAAAAAACTAAAAAGTAAAAAAAAATAAAGCTTTTATATAAAATTTTTTCTTACTTTTTAGTTTTTTTGAAGTCAGTTTTATATTTTTTTAAATTTTTAAGCAATTTTTAAAATTTTAATTGTTCCTTCAATTCTTTTAAAAAGATTTATATATCAATTTCTATGTGACATAACAGTCGCGTGTAAAATTTAATTTTATGATAAAAAATTAAAAAAATATAATTTATTTTTAACCGACTTTAAAAAGGAGGTTCTCAATTCGGCGAGTATGATGTATGTGGATATGTCTACGATTTTTTCTAAAACTACTGTATGGATGCGGTTTTCACTGTAGAGCAATCCTTGCTCCGGAAAGTTATAATACATACATAAAATATCGCGTTAGAACATCAAGGTACGGAGCAGCAAGGAAATTATGCATACTTAATAATTACAAGAAAATAATAAATTATTCTTTTTTATTTGTATCAATTAAATAACGCACTAAAGTATGAATTAAAAAAAAATTAAATAAATTAAAAAAATTTTTTTTTAATAAAACCGATTTCTAAAAAGCTCTAAAAAGAATAAAAAAAAAAGAAACTTTAAAAGGTATGAAATAATAAAGAGGAATTTTAAGAATTCCTTTTAATGTTTTAAAGTCGGCGCCAAATTAATAATATTTTTAAGTATTTTTTCAATTTTTTGAAGTCGGCGCCAAATTAATAATTACTAAATCAATTTGATGTCGCCTTCAAAAAATAATTGAAAGGAATACTCAGTTTTTTTTGCAGAATTGGTGCGCACTCAGTGCACATTAAAGCCGTCGTACACACAAATTAACGTAAAGTATGTTTAATATAAACGGGTTAAGTCACGAAATCCTCAATATTCTTTATTGTACTATTTGGTAAAATATGTATTGGGTATTTTATCAGAGAGTCGAAATATTTGCATTTTACTTTAAATATTAGAGATTAAATCAGTATACAACGACATTAATGTGCACTGAGTGCGCACTGCCAATGAAAAACGCTATTAAAAATATCAGTAATTTAGCGCCAACTTCAAAAAATTGAAAGAAATTCTTAAAAGTATTATTTCATACATTTGAGAGCTTCTTTATTTGTTAATTTTTTCATTTTGCTTCTTCATAGAGGAAGCTTTGTTTTCGTGAATTTCGTATATAAACCTTCGATTGCGTTTAAGTTGGGTTGAGTCAACCAAATTTAAAAGAATTGTATATGAAATAGAGGTAGAAGAAACCAACGAAGAGATTGGTTTTTGAGTTTTTTTGCCAATATGTTCAGATTGTTGTAAAACGTCGAAATATCGCCTAAAAAAAATGTCCGTATGTGTGTGTGTATGTGCAGATTTAATGTCTACTGTGGTTGCTCTAACTTCCGCAAATATTGAGATATCGGGCTGTATTTTTTTTTAATCGATAGAGTATCATTCAAGGAAGGTTGGTATTGAATTTGGCGATGATCGGTAAAGGGGGTCTTTTTTATAAAAATTTTGATTTTTTTTAGAAATGCCCGTGGTTGCTCTAACTTTTGTACATTTTGAAATATTTGGCTATTTCTAATTTTATTATATTCTTCAGTCTTTTCTACTCTTATTTTATATATAATTCTTAAAAATTTGATTCATTAGTTCTCGTGTTACACACATTTGAAATTTCGGAGAATTTGTACATACATGAAAACTTTATAAAGTTGGGTCTAATCAACAAAATCTTAAATAATTATATATATAATAGGGGTAGAAAGTTGCCAAGATTATAATAAAACTATAAATAGCCCGATATTTCAAAAGCCACACATATTTTACATATAAAACAGGGTGCAAGTAGAAACTTGTATATTGCTTCCTCATATTTTTTAAGTAAACAAGTAGAAACCTGCATTGCTTCCTCTATTTTAAGCCATAGTTATTTATATTTATTTATTTTGGCTTCCTCATAGAGAAAGCAATCAAAATTATGGACTTTTAATCGCATATAAAGCTGAATTTAATCAACCAAATTTTAAAGAATTATATATGAAATTGGGGTAGAAAAGACTGAAAAATATAATAAAATTAGAAATACCCGGGAAAAAATGGAAGAGATCTGACCATGTTTGATTTGATAAAATGAGATACAACGAGATCTGAAATTCAAGTAAAGTCAGATCTGATTGGATACAATTTTATCTCGCCAGATCTGCATGGTCATATCTAATCACATGCAGCCAGATATGCTGAACTATAATCCGATTTCACCAGATCTGACCATTGCTGCCGTTCGATATTGAATCGCACATCCAATCAGATCTCTTCCGATCTAATCGGACATTATCTGATTGCTTCAGATCTCCTAAAGTACGAGCAGACATTATGCCTCAGATCTTGTCGGATCTGAGCAGACCTAGCCAGACATATCTTGATCTCACCAGATAAGACCAATCTTGGCTTACAAAGTTGTGTTGCTGATCCAATCAGATCTCTTTTGATCTTGCTGGATCTGAGCAGACCTAGTCAGACATATCTTGATCTCACCAGATAAGTCCAATCTTGGCTTACAAAGTTGTGTTGCTGATCCAATCAGATCTCTTCCGATTTTGTTGGATTTGAGCAGATCTCGCCAGTATAGAACTTATAAAAATTTTGTTCTTAAATTGTTCATCATTATTTTTTACACCCAATGTTGGACATTATATCAAATATAATATTAACTCTGTAAAGGAGAAGCTTTTTTAAATGATTTTTGTCAAAAAATCAATTAATTTTTATATTAAAAACAGTTTTCTCAATTTTGAAACATTAACATATATAATAAATATAGTCTCTGCCAATTTGATAATAATTGTAAATTTTGACACCATATTTAGAATTTATTATATCTAAATATTCCATTAAAAAAGTACCGTGCAAAATTAATTAATAATAGCTAATTATAAAAGATTAATGTGTATATGTATATATAAAACATAAATCTTTTAAATTATTTTGCAAACTTATCTTATAATTTAAACTGATAAAATAATATAATCACATATAAACTTATATAGTCATATAAGATTATATATGATCAGATTATAATGTTGCATCTCAAAGTATCCGATAGATGGCATCCGACGGAATCTGATTCTCGTATTTAAAATTTGATGAACAGTGGTATAAGAACGGTATCAGACACGGCAGTGTCGTGCTAAGTTGCGCCAAGTTATTTAAGTCGTGGAACGGCACAACTTTTGTATCGTGGAGTCCACTTTTATAATAAAGTGGCACATTTAAAAAATAACATTTGAAAACAACAATTTTCTGCAGTGGATGGACACCGGATGGGATCAGATCTACTCATGTCTGATTGGATCTGAGCAGATGATATAATAGATTATTCTCGTTAAATATCTGACTCTATCCGCTAGGATCGGATCAGATCTACTCATGTCTGATTGGATCTGATCAGATAGGGCCAATATTTTGATCAAACCAGATCTGAGTGGATTGGATCTGATGAGATCTGCTCAAATCTGTTCAGATCTCTTCCATTTTTTCCCGGGTAGATCGATATCTTCAAATTTGCGGAAGTTAATGCATAAACAAACATTTCTGCAAAAATTCGAAATTTTATTAAAAAAGAACTCTTTGATTATTAGCAATTTTTATTAATTCTATTATATTTTTCAGTTTTTTTTACCCCTATTTTATATAGAATTTGTTTAGATTTGGTTGATTAGTTTTGAAGTTAGAGAAATTTCGGTAAATTTGGCACACACATACACACACACATACATACATACAGACATTTTTTAAAATTACAATTTTCCGACGTTTTAGAACATTCTGAACACATTCAAAAAAAAAAATTTTTTTTACGAAAACAGCTTTTTCTATGAGGAAGCAAAAATTATAGATTTTTGATCGTGTATAAAAATGGATCTAATCAATCAAATTTTAAAGAATTATATATGAAATATGGGTAGAAAAGACCTAAGAATATAATAAAAACTATGAGGAAGCATTGTCCAAGTTTCTACTTGCACACTTTTATACTTGTTTTATTTGTTTTAGAACTTTTTTTTAAATCCGTCTTATTTAAAAAAATTTTTTTTTACGTTGACTCATCGCATGACAAGAAAAAGCAAATATGTTTCTTTAAATTTTTAAACAATAATTGATATAACTAATGCTATAAATCATAATCACGTCAACGATGAAGATGGCCACAGCGTGTTTTATGTAATATATGATTCTTTTATTCTTTATGATTAAGGTATCATAAAGTTAAAAATATATAGAAAAAAAAAAAAAAAGGAGAGCCAAGAAACAGAAAAGATGAAGAGTGAAAGAGAGGGAGGAGAGAAAGAGAGAGAGAGAGAAAGGGAGAGAGAAGGAAGAGAGAGGGGGAGAGGGAGAGAAAGAGAGCGAGAGAGAGAGGGAGAGAGAGAAAGAGAGAGAGAGAGAGAGAGAGAGAGAGAGAGAGAGAGAGAGAGAGAGAGAGAGAGAGAGAGAGAGAATTAGTGAAAATAAGAAAAAATGGCTGTAAAATGCGAAAAGAGACAGAATTAGGACGACTGGATATGAATTTAAGGGAATAGATGAGGATAAAATTGAATAATAGGACATGAACAAAAATGAGCGAAAATAAAGCATTATGAGTGAGAACAAATAAGAATAAAGAAAAATGAGAGAAGGTAAAGCAGTAAAATGCAATAAAATTAGAAAAATAATGCAGAATAGATGAGAATGAAGAGAACTATATAAAGATAGTGGTGAAAGAATGTAACTGAAAGTGAATCAAATAAAATAAAACAATATGAGATAGAATGAGTAAGATTGAAAAAGATTGAAAAAGTACAAGGGAATCTGAAAAATAAAATAATATGTGATTAATTAATAAGAGAGGGAGAGAGACTTTCGGTGTAGGAGTGGAAGCGGGTGATTAGCGAGCGCGATAGAGAACGAAAAATAAGGAGTAGAGTGAAATTAGGAGTAGCAACAGAGAGGAGAGTAGTGGGAGGAGAGAAGGGAGAGGTGGCGAAGGAGGTGGAAGGTGGAAGTGGAGGCGAGAAGCAAGGAAGGGTAGGAGAGGAGATATTAGGTAGTAACGGTGTGTCGTCAGAAAGAGCTAGGTTAGGGACACCTTAGAGAGAAAGCACGAAGTGGCAGGCGGTTTAGAGGTGGCGACAATGCGGGTGAAGAGTAAGAATGGCTGAGAAAACAAGTGGTGACATCTCGGAGAGAGAAGGGAAAGGAGTAGGGCGGCGGTAGATTTGAAGCGAGATAGGGTTTTAGAGTTTTTTTGTGAAGTCGGTTCTATTAAAAAAATTTTTTTATTTTATACTTTTTTAGTGCTTCATTCATTTAATATGATTAAAAAATAATATATAATCTTTTTCAAATATTATATATCTTTCTTCTTCTTTCTGCACTTTTTCAATCAGTATCTCCAATATTTTTGCAATATTTTAACCATATACAGGATAATTCCATCTGTTATTGTTACATATAAAATTTTATTGCATTGTCTCGTATATTCTCCTTTGGTTTTAGTCTGTGTAATTCCTTACTTGTTGTCGTAATTATCCCACCTTTAGTCATTCCTCTTATAATTTTTAAAATTAATGGTGTGTAGTTCCATTTATGTTTACTTAAGCTGCGATCCACTTAACGTTACAAATACTCTTCGAAGTATTCCTCTTCTCTTTTCTTTTAGTGAAGAAAAACGAAGAAGATCAAGAACGCTTCGAAGCATTTGTAGCATCAAATAGACCATAGCCTTAACATCTTGTTTCTAATCTTCTCCCACACAGCACACTGTATCCTGAGGATATCCCAAATTGACCAAGATTTCCAAATACGATCCCACGGATATCACAGCAGGTGATCCCGGGATATTCCAATAAGATATCGTGAGATATTCTATTATGATCTCAGGATATCTAAATATTCTGCCATATCCGTTGGGTTTGCATAAGATATCTTACGAGATCTTCTGAAGGATATCCTTTAGGATATCTTATGCTTTCCAAAAAATAGTGTTTCACATTTTTCAATTATAGAATTAATTATGTAATTATGAAGTTAATACAAAAATGATTGTAATGACGTGCAATTAATCTACATAATTAATTCTATAATTGAAAAATGTGAAACACTATTTTTTGGAAAGTATTGTATTATATATGTAATATATTATATTTAATCCATACATATTATAGTTACGACAATCGTAAAAACATTTAAAATATAAAATGTCTTTACTTATTTTATATATCTTAATTCATTAATTTTTATAGACAGAGAGAGAGAGAGAGAGAGAGAGAGAGAAAGAAAAAGAGGGAGAAAGAAAAAGGAGGAAGTACAAAGAAAATATTATAATACACAAATTACAAGGTATATTTCTATTTGTTTAACACCATATAAAAAATAACGTTTTTGATATATCATACGGAACATTATAAAAGTTATATTATTACACAATGTTGATACACATTTTAAAAAAGTTTCCACTGGCGGCGCTTTCGGGCAGTGCAGATAGTGCGTTCATAATACGTGTGTGTACTGCGCGCAGTGCAGTATAGTGCGTGAAGTGCGTCACGTCACAGTCAGTTCAGTTCACTTAACCTATATCGTCGAGAGAACGGTAGTGTTTGGGATGACGCGTGGCTCACTAAGAAACTCGCAAAATAGTAAAGAACTGTTCTATTCAGTTTAACTTGCTCTACCTACGTATGAGAGATGACAAGGTAATTACCAGACGTCTTGTGTGTATATATATACATATAATAAATATATAGCTATTAAAAAATATATTAACATTATTTAGTTTTTAATTTTGCACATGTAGTTTTCACTTAATCTTATTATTGATAATGGACATGAAAATGTGAGTTCAAGTAATAAATTTGATATAAGTGTAATTTCGGTTAAGTTATTAGCGTAGATTGTAAATCAATTGAATAGATTTTGCAGAGATGAGACGAATATATAATTCTAGTGAAATTTATTGAAGATGATATTAAATATGTAATTAACTACACAACAGTTACATTAACTAGGGTCACTTTCTATCGTTATTTCTTTAAATGTATTGCAGAAAGTAATAGATTGTCATTTTGAGCATATGAAGGAGAATGATCGCGCTATCCAAAAGCAAATGGCTAACTCGCGCTCGTTGATGGCACGTGAACGTGTACGCCTGAATGAGGAGAAAGTGGCGTTTCTGCAAACTGAAAAATCAAGAAGCGACACGAGCAGCAATTGCAAGCACAGCGCGATCAAGAACAAGAGGAAAGGCAAAAGCTGGAGGAATATCAAAGCATAGTGAAAGAAAAAGAAAAACTGACGAAAGCCGTGCTGGTCCATCGGGATCAGTTTACGGTCAGGTACCACGATCTCGTGGCATTATCCAAAACCTGCAAGGATCAGCAAGCATTCAGTGTGATGTTCATGGCACATGACGCGACGATAAGAGATTTGATCCAACGAATCAAAGCTTTAGACGAGAAACTCAAAGTAATTATCAGAAAGAAAAGAAAAACTGTTTGCAAAAGAACGTAAATTAATACATTTTTACTTTGTAGAGGTATATATATATATATTATATATATTGACAGCAGAGAGCTGATACCGAGGAGATCAAGGAGCCTGTTCACAGGAGGTGTTTCTGCCGCGCGTACATAATATGTTGCACAGCTGATATATTATATATTGACGGCAGGGAGCTGATGCCGAGGAGATCAATCCCGTTTACACGCGAAGGAATTATCGGTTCAATTCTTTTCCAGTTTTAAGAGTTAGAAAAAGATAAAAATGCTCTTTTTTCATTTTATATATATACATTTTACATGTCCTTTTTTCTTTTATTCACTTATACTATCTGTTGTACTTCGAAATCACTTATCTCTCTTATCTTCCTTCTTTTTACGTCTTCCTTTCCTTTGATGTGACTTAAAATTTGTAACTTTTTCATTTTTACTGTTAGTAGAAAAAACATTAAACATTTAATTAAATTTTATAACTTATTTTTTAAGAGAATTAACTAATCATTATCGTATTACTTAGGCGGAGTTGTTGGATGCAATGAGCTTTCAATCGCAGTCGGATACTGAAAAGACTAGAAATACAGGATCTAATTCTACCTACCGGATTGTGGAGGCAATAGAGATTGTGAAGCATTAATTTGACAGTAAGGAAAACAAACAGACTGCAGAGGATATATTCAGTAATGATATATTATGATACCTCGCGCCAACCCAGTCAGTACGAAAGAAAGAGTAAGGAGGAGAGCAGAAGGGAGATAGAATAGGAGGAGAAAGAAAAGATGCAGTACGTATTTGACGTCTTACAAGTTTATGTGCACGTATAACAAGTTTATTGTTTGACTATTGAGAATATATTTTTGAGAACTTTTCTTTTACAGAGTACTAGTATCCAACTTCACTGAAGATCAATTGGACAGATACGAGATGTACAGACGATCTGCATTTCCAAAAGCAGCTATAAAGAGGGTACGCACCTTATTTTTAGTCGTTATTTACAAAAGAAATAGTCATTCCATTAAAGAAGTATTATACTAAATATGTTTCACAGATTATGCAAACCATAACAGGCTGTTCAGTGTCTCAGAACGTTGTCATAGCTATGTCGTGAATTATGCTAAGGTATTTGTTAGAGAGATTGTTGAAGAAGGTACGAGCTTTTTCTTATAATGTAAAATTACTACATACTGCTTTAAATAAAGAGAAATTTTTCAAGTCACGGTTTCACACAGTTCTGCAAAGTATGACATATAATTAGAAAACAAATATTATCCACTGCTCACTTAAATACTTATAAAACAGTGATTATATATATATACTTTAATTTTTCAGCAACTATAATGCAGATGCATAACGATGCAACGCTACAAGAAATCAATAAGTATATAACTGACTGGTTAAGACATGCTAAGAAAAGACATACAAGACAACATTTAAAAGACAATGAGTCAACAGCAGGAGTAAATGACACGGTCGATTAAATGACAAACGAGGTAGAAAAACATGTATGCCAATTGCACGCTTAAAATACCAATGCTATGTATGTGTTACCGCAATGTCCTTTTATTTTTATTTTTTTATTTTTTATTATATCGTGCTCGGCGTCAGCGCAACGTTTATCGCATAATAGCGCGGGAAAACTGGCTGCTTTCTAAAGTTTAAAAGTACTTTTATATATTACCTCTATTTTTGTACCTCGGGTCGAAAGCTTTATCAGACTCGTACGTGTGATATGTATTTTTATTTTTACTAATTGTATTTTTTTTTAATTAGAGGTACTTTGTTTAAAAACTATATATTCTTTTAATAAATAAAAATTTAATATGCAATGTACAATACGTATATATACTTATATTTTCATGTACATCGTGGACAGAAAGATTGATTTTTTTGTAATACGTTTTGGAATGTGTTTGTTGAATTTTACAATTTATTTTCCAATGGAAGAATTCTTTTATTAAACAACACGAATGCACATTCCGAAATTTATCACAAAAGAAAAACAATATTTCTGTCCACGATTGTATACGATTATCCCCTTTCTGGTTAAACCATAATTTCATTGTATATAAAATATCCATACGATATCGCGAGTGCTATAATTAATATCTTGCGATATCTTTCGACCTCCCTCGGATATCCTGTGAAGATGTCTGCAAGATCTAAATAGCCGGACACTTGTGCATCTACTGGATATCCACCGGATATCTGAGACCATTTTGGGATGTCCCACGGTTATTGCGATATCCCAAAATGATGTCTGTAGGACGTCCCTCAGATAAAGTGTGCTGTGTGGGACGCTAGTGCGCTGTTTCCAGAACCCCCGCGTCCCACTACTCCCTCCGATGAAGCCATCGAACCTCCTTAAGGTTCCTGGGTAGTCACCGCGGCCATATTGGATTCTTACTATCGAGGCGAGGAAAACACCCAATTTTGTTGTGCATGCCATTTCCAAATAAAAAGACATTTCAATAAAACATCACTATAGATCGTTTCAGAACACTTCCGAAATTGGCCGAAAACTACCTTTTTCCCTCGACAATAAACAAACAGCCATAAAACGAAGCCTAAACATACGAGAAAAACAGCCGTTTAACGACTATCGAAAAAAGGTGAAAACGTTCTTTCCGCATGCAAATCTTACTTTTCGGCCAATTTTACGACTTTCACGAATACGTTAAACGTTAGAGCACAAGCACAGAACGAATAATAAAGAAATAGCACGCACAACAAAATAGGTTGTCAACATGTCACAAGACAGAATTCTCCATTAGAGAGAGTGAGAAGAAAGAGTTCTTATTTCTGCCGCGACGGTACAGCGCCACCGTCAACGCGGAGTTTTCGGCTCAGGGACCAGGAGCCTTAAAAGATTAAATCAGTAAAAGATAGAAAATTAATGTTTTTTTTATTCAAAAAAATTGTGTATATATTTTTAAGATAATTTTATCGAAAAAAGTTTATGTGTCAAAATTTGAAAACATAACTTAGGTTCTGATTCTTTTTGGACAAGCGTGTTGGAGCGTCCAAACATATTACACATCTGATCAGATTTTGTTTAACCTCTTGGACCGATGTTTCCTATTTCTCTTACTTCGTTTTCTTACGAAAATATTCGAGCAAACTAAAAAATATAAAAATGTATACTTTGAATATACTTTTCAATATAATTTTATTATACTCTTTAATATAATTTTATTAATTTTATTACATTAAATATAATTAAAGGTTACAACTTTATTACTTTTGTACCAATATAAAAATATGGAAATAAATTCTATTAAAAGATATTTTTTTCGTGATTTTATAACTAGTTTTTTGTGTAAATCTATAAAAACCGTCAGAAAGACTGAAAGACGCTAAAAAAATTTATTTTGCTTTTTATTGCCAGCCGAAAAAAGCGCAGCATCTATGTACAAAAGAATTTTTTCATGATCTTTTAATAACAATTTATGAAAAATTAAATAAAGAAAGCCGTTGGAATATTGAACAATAAGTGGTTTCAATCAAAGTAACAAAAGCCTTAATGCTATTATAGAAAAAAGATATACTTTTATAAGAGAATTCTTTTATAAGGTTTCATTTCTTTTTGTAAAAATCATGAAAAACTTCTTTATTATACAAACTTTATTATATTTGTTTTGCAAAAAAATGCATTTCTAGCATTTTGTAGTCAATTGCATTTCTTTATTTCTAAATCATTTAAGATATATCAATTCTATGTCTTTAAAGTATGTAGTTTGTAGAATGTTCATTACTTATATTTTTCTCAACATGAAAGATTGCACTAAATAACTTTATATATGATCGCATAAATAGATATTTTTTATTATTAATCCCACTCCATAATTTTATCTTGATTTCGATTAAAGTAATGTACATTATACATACCACACAATCAGCAGCGCATCTCATTGCTTTTGCATATATTATATTGTCTTTATATTGAACTTTATCTTCTGAATGCTCTGTCAATTTATAATATATATGTATGTGGCCGTGAGAGTGTATAAATATCTCTCTCTCACTCTCTCATTCTTTCACTTTTTGCGTAGTTGAAAATCTCGGAACAGATTGCACCAATTTTATTTGGAGTGGTCGCAATTGACAACTTTCTTTTTGCTCGAATATTTTACTTGAAAGCTCGTTTAACGTAAAAATTTCCGATGAACTTAGTAACTTGGTCTTGACGTTTATGCAACGACGTAGTTATACATATATAGTTGGTCGTCCTTCCTGTGTACTTGGCATCGCTTGACCATTTAACATACAATTAAAATAAGCATATGTACCAGAGTCCAAGTTTAGCGGATACTATTTATATTTATGAATGCGTAAATGCGTGACGACATTATACATAGTAGACAAAACAATTACTACGTTTACGCGAGCGTTACTTCTGTAGTAACTTACGATAATTTCTTCGCGTAAACGGGATTCTGTAGTAACTTACGATAATTTACTCCGCGTAAACGAGTGATATATCGTAAATTACTACAGAAATAACGCTCGCGTAAACGTAGTATAAGTTACTGTTATTATCGTACTTTAAGTCACGGCTAGACACCCCTGTTTACGCGGAGTGAATTATCGTAAGTTATGATAATTTAGGTGAATTATCGTAAGTTACTACATCGCGTAAACGCATAGCCTCGCCGCGTAAACGTAGTAAATGTGATTAACCTTCAGTGGTCACACGGAGTTAAAGTGCATGATCCCAACCATTTTTCAAACAACTGCATGCTTCAAAAAGTAACAGTTTATAAGTGGATCGCAAAAAATTTTAGAATTAAGTTTAAACATTGTATTTTTATTATAAAAAATTAACTTTTTGAATAATATTGTTTAAATAAATCCTTTAAAAAATGTTCAAAGAAGAGGTGTGATCACCGAGGATTAAAATCAATGCACATTTTTTACATCACGCATGAATTATATGGACCTAAATAAAATTTGATTCTTTATTATTTCTTATTACACATTTTATGCATGTAAAATATAATATAAAAAAAATAATACCTAATTTTGCCTCTTGTAAAAAAATCTAAACAAGGATATTCCAGTGTGTTTGGTCAAGGTAGCGATCATGTAACTTTTTCCTTAGAGCGGAAACGTGAAAAGTGAAAAGTTTCATGCAACTATCTCTTTCTATTGGTGTTGAATAGAAAGAAATAAACTTTTCACTTTTTACGTTTCCGTCCTAGGAAAAAAGATACATGATTGATCCCCAGTACAAGACTGCACCTGGAAAAAAAATCCTTTATAATGTCTTATATGCTGCTCATATAAGAAACAATCTTATATGCTCATATATAAATTTTGGCCTCATGAGATCTTATATGATCATATATGATTATATAAAATTATATATAAGAACATATATATATTTAAATAATTTTCAGAAAATTATATTATTTTTAAATGTTATTTTTTAAGTGTGCCACTTTATTATAAGAGTGAACTCCACGATACGACTAATACAAAAATTGTACCGCTTCATAACGCGAGACAGTGTCGTATTTTTTAATATCGTTCTAGCTTGTAACACTACTGTTTGTCAAATTTGAAATATGAGAAACACATCCCATTGAATGCCATCTATCAGATACTTTGGAATATAAAATTGTGATCTGATCATATATAATCTTACATGACTATATAAGTTCATATATGATTATATTATTTTCAGTAGTTTACAGTTTAAATTATAAAGAATGTTTGCAAAATAATACGAATAATATTTTTATTTATAAGAACTATAATATATATTATATTACAGTTTTTTCATGAATTATTACAGATAATTTTACTGTTTACGAAAATATTTAATAAAAATTAAGTATTTTATCCAAAATTAGAGAAAAAAAGGAAACTTAAAATAACACAAGCAATGAGAAGTGCCTTTTTTCATCGAAGCGGATCTTGGGGCTTAATAATATTTCACAATATCAATAATTATTAAATACATTTTTCAGTTTTTTAAACTGCGTGCCAATTAATATGGACTTTGTCGGACTTAAAACGCAATTGTGTAAACTGAAACTAGAAATATAATATCTCATATTAATTTAATTGTCAAATAAAATAATACTAAACATTACAGACGCGCGCGCTTCGCGCGTGCCATTTAGCTTTAACATTATGCTATTACTATTACACTATTAACCCTTGATACACAACTGTCAAAATATACAATGACAGCTGCAAATGAAATAAGCGCAGCGAGAGAACCAATCGGCATCGCGGAAAAGAGGATTCAATTTTTCGATACAAACGAAATTCACCCGTAACACGGCTTTTTTAATAATGGACTAGACATTACAGACGCGCGCGCTTCGCGCGCGCCATTTAGCTTTAACATTATGCTATTACTATTACACTATTAACCCTTGATACACACAACTGTCAAAATATACAATGACAGCTGCAAATGAAGTAAGCGCAGCGAGAGAACCAATCGGCATCGCGGAAAAGAGGCTTCAATTTTTCGATACAAACAAAATTCACCCTTAACACGGCTTTTTTAATAATGGACTAGACATTACAGACGCGCGCGCTTTGCGCACGCCATTTAGCTCATTATGCTATTACTATTACACTATTAACTCTTGATACACACAACTGTCAAAATATACAATGACAGCTGCAAATGAAGTAAGCGCAGCAAGAGAACCAATCGGCATCGCGGAAAAGAGGCTTCAATTTAACGTGACAGCGACCAATGACAGCTGCAAATGAAGTAATAACTCGAAGTATAATAACTCGCACACAACGCATCGAGATAACCAATCGGCATCGCGGAAAAGAGGCAACAATAATTTCGATACAAACGCAATTTACTCAGTTAACACGCCTTTTTTAAAAGTGGATAGATACTAGAAGAATATTTATAACAGTTGTGCAAACTTATGGATAAATCCGAGTATATGTTCATATATGATTATCTTTTTAATCTTATAAATAATATACTTTTACATGATCAGACATGATAATATACAAGCATATAAAACCATATATGGCTATATAAGGTTATACTTAAAGAGGTTTTATGGAATATATAATCATATATTTTAAATATTTTCATATATAGCCATATAATATTGTTCAAGATTATATTTAAATTTCTTATATGTTCATTTTTTACCATATATAATTATATGTATGCTCTCATATATGGCCATATAATATTGTTTAAACTGATGAACTAATATGAACAAATAAGAGGTTTCTTTTCCCGGGCATGTACTGTATATAGTGCACAATAATCATAATATATTTGTATTAAAATAAATGGATAAGTAAGAAATCTCTTTTAATATTTAATGTAAAAAAAAACAAAGACACTTTTATTATACAGGATATTTATTAAAGATTGCCT
Organism: Temnothorax ravouxi; assembly: GCA_030770255.1. Lineage (NCBI taxonomy): Eukaryota > Metazoa > Arthropoda > Insecta > Hymenoptera > Formicidae > Temnothorax > Temnothorax ravouxi. The sequence continues at coordinate 31,867 of JASTWP010002457.1, forward strand.
AATTACATAGCGTTATTCCTTATATAAACAAGAATGGAAAAACAAAAAGGCACAGTAGAATTACGTCAACTGTCACTATTTCATGACACTATCTTACTAATTCTACGTCTTTAAAGTATTCAGTGAAGGACAGTTGACATAGTCCTACGTTGTTGGTTGTGGCTCAGTTGCTATCGTGCCCCTTTGATTTTTTCAGGAAAGTCCCAATTGCCTACAAATCGATTGCCTACAGTGTCGATTGCCAACATCTCATTTGCCGACAATTCGTTTGCGCACAAAAATTATTGCCTAATACAAGTCGATTGCCTACAAGCACTATTGCGCACAATTAAAAAATTAAGAGACGAATGGACGTTTGCACACAAGATAATATTGCACACAAGCCGCATTGCACACATAATATTATTGCCTACACATCGATTGCCTGCAAGCTCTATTGCGCACAATTAAAAAATTAAGAGAAGAATGGACGCACAAGATACTATTGCACACAAGCAACATTGCACACATAATATTATTGCCTACAGATTGATTGCCTACAAGCTCTACTGCGCACAAATAAAAAATTATTAGGAGGCTGATTACGATCGGCTTTATGTAACGCATATAAAAACAATGTGTTTACCCTGGTAAAAATTACCGTTAGAAACAGTTAGAAACAGATAGAATTTCTGACAGTATGTAACGGAATCCTATCCGCTGTAACTGCAAGCTTGAAAAGAAAATTCTAGCCCTATCCGTTTCTGTAAGCAGCACTATTGTATCTGCAAATACAGACAGAAAATGTAACGACGTATAACTGTATCTAATGGAAATCTATCGGCATACAGCATCTATAAGCTTTTGCAATAAAAAAATTTGTATGTTTCTGTCCGCATTCTGTACGCATCAGATGCTGACGGTATCTATCCGTAATTGCGGATACCGCATCTATCTGCATCTGTACGCAATGTCGACCTATAGGAATTTGTCTGCAACTACGGATACGAATCCTGCTGTCTGTTTTTATCCGCATTCTGTACGCATCAGATGCTGACGGTATCTATCCGTAATTACTGATACCGCATCCATCTGCATCTGTACGCAATGTCGACCTATAGAAATTTGTCTGCAACTACGGATACGAATCCTGTCTGTTTTTATCCGCATTCTGTACGCATCAGATGCTGACGGTATTTATTCGTAATTGTGGATACCGCATCCATCTGCATCTGTACGCAATGTCGACCTATAGGAATTTGTCTGCAACTACGGATACAAATCCTGTCTGTTTCTGTCCGCAGTCTGTACGCATTAGATGCTGACGGTATCTATCCGTAATTACTGATACCGCATCCATCTGCATCTGTACGCAATGTCGACCTATAGGAATTTGTCTGCAACTACGGATACAAATCCTGTCTGTTGCTGTCCGCATTCTGTACGCATCAGATGCTGACGGTATCTATCCGTAATTGCGGACACCGCATCCATCTGCATCTGTACGCAATGTCGACCTATAGGAATTTGTCTGCAACTACGGATACGAATCCTGTCTGTTTTTATCCGCAATCTATACGCATCAGATGCTGACGGTATCTATTCGTAATTGTGGATACCGCATCCATCTGCATCTGTACGCAATGTCGACCTATAGGAATTTGTCTGCAACTACGGATACAAATCCTGTTTGTTGCTGTCCGCATTCTGTACGCATCAGATGCTGACGGTATCTATCCGTAATTGCGGACACCGCATCCATCTGCATCTGTACGCAATGTCGACCTACAGGAATTTATCTGCAACTACAAATACGAATCCTGTATGTTCTATCCGCAGTCTGTACGCATCAGATGCTGACGGTATCTATCCGTAATTGCGGATACCGCATTCATTTGCATCTGTATGCAATGCCAACCTATAGGAATTCGTCTGTAACTACGGATACGATTCCTGCCTGTTTCAGATAGGAGTTGAATTTTTCCTTCAACGTTGCTGTTAGAGCGAACAGGATTTTGTTAGATATTACCAGCGACTATATCAGCGACTATATAACAGCAACTTTGAAGAAATATAGATTCAACTCCTATACATGGTATCCGATAGATGCCAAATTTAATACCAACCTTTCTTTAAAGCTGATTTAGTGCTGGTCTACAACCTTGCTTTAAAGAGTATTTAAGCTCTAAGCTGTAAGAAATTGACCAATCACAGTCGAGTATTCTCTCCATATTTTATTGTGATTGGTCAATTTCTTACGGCTTAGAGCTTAAATATTCTTTAAAGCAAGGTTGTAGACCAGCACTTATAAAGGCCGTAACCGTTGATTTAAGCCGTAATCTTTAAGAAATTGACCAATCACAGTCGATTGTTCTTCTCACATTCGACTGTGATTGGTCAATTTGTTAAAGATTACGGCTTAAATCAACGGTTACGGCTTCTGTAAATCAGCCTTTCATAATATTCGATCCATCAAAAATAAATTTAGCTCGATATCTCAAAATTTACGGAAATTAGAGCAATTACGGAGACAAAAATTAATAACTCCTTCAATAATCTTCATGAAATTCAATACCAACTTTCCTTTAATGATACTCTATCTATAAAAAAAATATTTTTTAATTCTCTCACAAAAAGTTTCTCTCCAGAGAAAGCTTCTTAATTTAAAACATAATTATTTGCTTATAATTGTTTGCTCATAGAGGAAGCTTTTTAAGACTTTCGAAACTTTCGAGAGGAAATGGGACTCTATAAGCTATCTAATGTCTTATTTATTACTCTATATACAATTATTGGTTTTGAAGATATAAACGTTCAAAGTGTGATATAATGTTTTTGTTGCATCTATGATCCGGATGTTATCCCCCAACCAATGCGGAGAAAGACGTAGTTCTATGTCAAAATTGAGTCGAAAAGTTCTGAGACATTTTTTCTATAATGCTTAATGAAGCAGCCAGGGTAGAATTTTGTCGAGGCGTGCCCCAAGTCTGTAAAGGGCCTAAACAGGCATGCCCTAAAATAGGATCGCCAGTTGACTCACGATCCAGAGGTCCCGAGTTCGAATCCCACTAAGGTAAGTGTGTTTTTACTGTTTTTCAAATACGAGAAAATATTTATAATCATAGATTACATCTTAAAAGACAAATTTAGTTAAAAAAAAGTAATAAAATTTTGAAATAAATATGATTCTTTTTATGTCGGGATATAGTGGCGTATGCCAATAATTAAATATAGCAGGATAGAGAGAGGGCCTTGTTAGTTGTGCCAGGATAGGGCCTAGTTCGACGTGTTACAATAGGGCCAGTTGAGTATGTCCAAATAGGGCCTACTTAGGCGTACCAGGATAGGGCTTCTTTTAGCGTGCCAAAATTGGACTTGCCAAGTTGGGCATGTCTGGATAGGGCCTAGTTAGGCGTGCTAGAATAGAGCCTAGTCAGATATACAAATCAGGCTCTGACTTACACAAGCGTACATCTCTGTGCAGGTCCTAACCAGGCTTCCTTGATAGGGCCTAGATAGAAATGGGGAAAAACTGTCTACAGCCTTTACAGGCCCCTTTTTAAAGTTCTACCCGGGAGTAATTATTGAGTAAAGTAAATTCAATTAGCACTGTTTTTTAGCCGGACGTACATCAGTGACCCGCGCATCCGGAGTATGCTCACGCAGGCGTGACTTGGCAGAAGTTCCTCTGTATCAAATGAGAAATAAAACAAATCATTTTCAGCGTACCAAGAATGTTTAAAATAATCTGAGGGTAGGTTTTTTTTAGTATAAGAGTATCTTCCAGGATGCAATGGATCAGTCTTTTATGTGTTTTGTGTGTGGCACTCAAGTTCCTCTGTGCCAAAGGAGGAATGCAAGAATAAAAAAAAATTGATTTAGGAACTTCTAAACTTTAATTAGCTTAACAAACAGTAATTTTTTTGGTATATTGTTTCTGATTTTATTCTATTATTATATATATATATCAGTAAAAATTGTGTCTATCTCAGTAATTTCCACGATTGTATGGTAAACATGCCGTAATGGATGCGTCAGCTGTTGAAATATTAGAAATTTTAATCAAACATTATTGCAACATTAATACGTATATACAAAAAATGTAATACATTAGAATAGTTTATATAAGTAGAGAGAATCGGAGATATGTGACTTAGTTACGCTTCAACTTCAATCTTGATTGTTTCCATTACCACGTTGCTTCTCCTTCGTATTGGTACGTATATGTAATGTTAAATTGTATTAGATTTTTTATATTTTACATTTATATCTGTTTTCTCAACAAATAAATAATGGCATTTTGTAGAATTTGTCTGTTTAAAAAAAAAATAAAGATACTATGAATCGATCAAACTCGTATAACAGCATTGATGCTGAAGAAGAAATTGTTATCTCTGGTATTGCTGGCCGATTTCCTAATAGCGACAATTTAAAAGAGTTTCAAGAAAATCTTTTTAACAAGGTGGATCTTGGTTCGAACGATCATCAACGGTGGAATAATTGTAATAAATTTTTCTATTAATATTAAGCTATATATATTTTCGAGACTTAAAAAAATTCGTATTTCATAATAATTATAATTAAAGATTTGCAATATCTAATCCACAAACTTTTAAAAACAATATATATATATATATATATATATATATATATATAGTGTAACATACAGTTTATTCGATTATGACATTGTTTTTAAAAGTTTGTGGATTAGATATTGCAAATCTTTAATTATAATTATTATGAAATACGAATATATATATATATATATATAATCCTCATAATTTATGTAGAAAATATAAATTACATTTTATTAATTCAAACATTTTCATGACATTTTTTTTCTTGTTATTTTGTTCATATATATTTATTTCTTATATATAGCTTATGATATGCCCCATCGCATCGGTCAAGTCAACAATATAAAAAAATTCGATTCAGAATTTTTCAATATACCTGCTACGAAAGCTCATGTAATGGATCCTATGTTTAGAATGTTATTTGAACATACTTACGAAGCAATTATCGATGCGGGTGTAAACCCAAAAGAATTACGAGGAACAAGAACGAGTGTTTTTACAGCACTTTCTATATCTGAAACTCGATCGTATTTTTTTTTTAAATCTAAGGTATGATATATTTAATTACATACAGCATAATTAAGGCTCCTAGTCCCTGCTGATTATGCTGTCCTTATAATAACGTCAAAAGCGAAAAATGACACGTTGAAAATTCTTGCTGTCAGGGGAAATAAATAGAACTTAGAGTATTTTTTAAGTGTGTTGAAGTGATCTGAAGTGTTATTTTGTGCAAATATTTTATTATTTAGAAATACCATGCAAGAATTTTTAATGTGTCATTTCTCGCTTCTGACGTGTCATTAAATAAGAAATAAGAACAGCATCAACAGAGACCAGAAGTCTTAATAAAAATTTATTTAAGAAAATAATAACCATATGTGTAAAATTCTTATTGCAAGCATAGAAATCTGTTTTCTTCTGCTATCCCGAGAAAAAATGATTAGATATAATCACATATAATTATATAAAATCGACATTAGATATAATTAGATATAAAAATGAGCTGATAAAATTGTATATAATTGTATATAATTACATATAACCACATATAATTATATAACCATATATGGTTATATATAATTGTATGTGGTTATATGTAATTATATACAAATTATATGGGGCCATTTTTTATATCTAATTATATCTAATGTCGATTTTATATATAATTATATGTGATTATATCTAACATAATAAATATTTTATATATATTAAAAAAGAATTCTGTTAACTTCGATTAAGGAATAAAGCATTGATAAATTAAGTGTATATTTTTTCAAAAGCCAGAATCAAAAGTGAAATGATTTACATATAACTTAGAGCTGCTTGGCGTGAGATACTGCCGTGTGTTTCTTGATACCATTCTTATACCACTTTTTGTCAAATTTTAAATACGAGAAATAAATCCTATCGGATGCCATCTATCGGATAATCCGAATTTAAGTTTATATATGGTTATATATAATCATATGTAATCTACATGAATAAATGCTTAAACTTTATATATAAATTATATGAACTTATATATAATCATGTCAAAATGTATGTGAAACTTTTTATATATAATATATATTCAATAAGATTCGTTTCTCGTATTTAAAATTTGACGGACAGTGGTATAAAAACGGTATCAAGAGACACGGCACTGTCTCATGTCAAGCAGTGCCAAAGTTGTAATATATGCATGGAATAAGTCATTTCACTTTTGATTCTATAGCTTTGGAAAAAATATACATCTTAATATATCAATGCTTTATTATCAAAGTTAACAGTTCTTTTTTAATATATATTGACTATAGGTACATATATGATCATATATGATTATATATGATTATATAATATTATGTAACAAATTTTTGAATTAATATTATATAATTTTAATATCTGTAATATATATATAAAAACGATTCAAATAAATTTTTAAATTTAGGATTAAATATCTGTATAGCATATATGATGACTTGCGAATCTGTATCTATACAGATATAGTGCTATATCTGGTTGTACATAGGACAAAATTAGTTACATTAATATATCTGGCTATATATGATTTCATATATAGTTTTATATAATGTTATATCTAGTTATATGTAGGGTGCACTTACTCATATATCATTATATCTGGCTTCACATACATTTATATACGATTAAATATGGTGCTATATCTGGTTGTATATAGCGCCAGATTAGTCACATTAATAAATCTGGCTATATATGACTGCATATATAGTTGTATATAATACTATATCTAGTTATATGTAAAGTGCACTACTCACATATTATTATACCTGACTTCACATAAAATTGTATACATTTATATACAAGTAGATATGGTGCTATATTTGGTTGTATGTGGGACCACTGATTGCATATGTGACCATGTATAATTAGATATGACTCCATATAAAAACATATATAATTATATATAATTATATATATACCAGATATAATTATATATGATTATATCTAATTATTTTTTCCCGGGATGTAAAGTATAGAAAAATTATATAATATTTTAAAACAGTTTTAAAAATAAATATTTGATAATCTTAAAAGACTTTTATGATTAAAATTCAAACATACAAAGAAAGGGCACAAAGCTGTAACAAGGTGTTCGTGTTAAATTATTTTTAATAAATAAGTGACACATATTTTCCAACCATAGTAAACTGCACGCCGTCAAATAGTCGGACACAGTTCTAATTGGCGTAGTAAATAGTAAAATCCACTCTCTCCCCCCTAATTAAATTGTTTCGATTTGATTTTGATGCACTGACAATAAAATTTATTATTCCTAAAAAATATTTAGTCCGATGCAAGCAACTAAACATTTTAGCTAAATATTAGTTGGATTAATTAATTCTTGATTTAAAAAAATTTAAAGGTTGACATGAATGCACTATACCTTTTTTAGTGCAACTCAATAATTGTTGAAACAACGAATGTTTTGTTAACTAATTAACATGTTTAGTTGCTCGTATCGGACTAAATATTTTTTTAGGATTAACACATTTTTTTCTCAGTTTGCTAAGTATCCAAATAACTGTAAAGAAATTATTGCAAATAACCTCCCTCGTTCCGTGAAAGGTGTTGTATCAATTCGACTACTGATTGTGAGTCATGTGGTAATATTTATCACAATAATCTATTATTAAACTTATAATAAAATTGAAAAAAATACATTATTTTGCCTGCGTAAATAATATTCTTATTATTTATTGTGTCACTTGTTTATTAAAAATAATTTAGCACGAACCTTATTACGCCTCTGTGCCCTGCTTTCATTGTATGTATAAATATTTAATTTATAACTTATTATTTGTACATTTTAATATTTCAAATACATTCAAAAACATGTACTGTGATTAGCACGTTAGTTTATCTATGATTGGATCCAACATTTCTTTCGCGGCAAACCAAATTTCTTACTGGCTCGGCGTTATTGGACAATCGCATAATATTGATACTGCATGTAGTTCAAGTAATGTTGCTATCGTGAAAGCTTACGAGCTGATTCGGTCCGGAGAGTGCGACGCGGCTATTATCGCTTCTGCCAATCTATGCCTCCATCCTCATGTACAATTTCAATTTTACCACCTAGGTATGTATTTATTATATCTTATTATATTATATATAAATTTATATATTGTATATTGTATGTTGGGTCATAAAAAATATTGATATATTTACTTATATCTTATTTATTTCCATTTTTACGTAAATCAAAGCAAACACATTAGTCAAAGTAAAATTATTTGTATTTTTGTTTTGATTAATAATGTAAAATTGAAATAATCGATATTAATATTTCAATGTATGTCTTTACTACTTTCTAAAATATAGATGTTTATATTCGCGTCTTTTAATATTATTAAAATAAAAATAAATTTTTTTTTACTTATAATATTTATTTTGCCAGCGTTTATCCTGTATTTCTACATTTTATAAATAATATCAAAATTCGAAAAATTTTGTTTATTAGTATCAATTTCTTTCAGGGGTTTTGTCTCCTAACGGTTACTGTAAACCCTTTGACGAGGAAGGCGCCGGATATATGCGTAGCGATACGGTAGCGGTAATATATCTGCAAAAGGCAAAAAATGCAAGAAGAATATATGCGACCATTGTACACGGTAAAATGAATTGCGATGGTTTTAAAGAAGAAGGTATTACCTTTCCATCAGTCGAGAAGCAAAAAATATTGTTGAATGAATTTTACGAGGAATGTGAAATCATGCCCAGTGAGTTATCTTACATGGAGGCTCATGCAACTGGTACTTTTGCCGGTGATCCCGTTGAAGTTATGTCTATTGATCAAACTTTGTGCGCTAAAAGAAACACTCCTTTATTGATGGGCTCGGTAAAATCGAATCTTGGACATTCCGAACCTGCCAGTGGGCTTTGTCAAATTGCAAAGGTACATTTGTAATAAAATAATTTAACACTGACTTTGCTCAAAATATAATTATAGCAATTTATATTTCTTTATATTGTTATGACTATAATACATATGCATATATTACATTTTTATAAAATAATTAACAGGATAATTACTATAATTATACTGCTAATAAAAAAATGTGATTTTTTAAAGGTATTATTAGCGATGGAAATTGGTACAATATTGCCTACTATACACTTCAAGCGTCCGCGGAAAGAGTTAACTGCTATTATCGAAGGAAGAATAAAGATTGTCACTGAACCAACAGAATGGGAGGGTGGTTATGTAGGTGTCAATTCTTTTGGATTTGGAGGGGCTAATAGCCACATATTATTAAAATCAAATCCTAAACAAAAAATCAACAATGGAGCTCCGAATGATGACATACCTAAGCTTGTAGCTGTATCTGGTCGTACGGAGGAAGCAGTTAAAATAATTTTTGATTACGTAAGCGTAAGCAAATATTGTAACAGCTTACATCATTTATTTCAGCAATGGCTTTTGATAACATTTACTTCTTTATTACCACGTAAATATAATAAATCTAAAATAAATTAAATATATATTTATAAGGGGTTTAAAAAAAAAATTTTGCATACATAATAAAGTATACATTTTTTAAATTATTCCAAATCTGCGCAAAAAAATTAATGTGTTTTATTTAATATATTAAATAATAATATTAAATATTAAATATTAAATATTAAATAATAAATATTAAATAATTAAATAATTATAATATAGATATTATTAACAAAACATTCTTTGCAAAATTAAATAGTATTATTTTTTTCTTTTTTATGTAAAATTATTTCAAGAAAAATAAGGTGAATATTATTAGATATGTAAAAAGCGGAGGTTCCCTGTATAAAAAATTCAAATATATAATCTGGCCATAAGAAATAAGCGCGATGTTTTTACGCTCAAATTTATTATATAGATCTATCACAAAGTACAATCTATAAAATTACGTACGTCTCAACCCTTTTTTTGTCATCTCCAACGCATTATCCTAACATTAAAGTAAGCTACAGTCATTATAAATAGACGAAACCTGATCAAACCGCATACATCAAGTCAAATTGATGTCATTAATTCTCACAATAACCGTTTGGGCAAATACACATCCAAAGTACTTCCAAGCATTCTCGTGTGTCCTAGTTAGAGAGCCAAGAAACTCGAGATAGCAACTTACAATAATGGATGTCGTTTAGTTACAACCAATTAGCAGTGCTAGTCACATTATGCACAAAATTATAATAAGCGGTGGATTAAAATATATCTGGTAAACGGTCAGAACAGTAACACGCATCTATTCTAGCAATGTTAACGCAATTTATAGGGGGGGGGGTAAGATAAAACACAAACAATAGTGTGGATTGAAAGTTTGAAAGACTCTAAATAACATTTATATATGTTCAGATAAAAAATTGTCTGTATCTACAAATTCGAGCTATTTCTTTGTCTTCTAAT
>JASTWP010002458.1:0-42324 GCA_030770255.1 Temnothorax ravouxi
ATTTGACGTCAAATGACGAGTGCTTGCTACCTGGGTAATGACTTTTTGAATTAAAATCTAAGCTCTACATTCCGAAATTAATTTAAGATGAAATGAGAACCTTAAATGAGGAAAATATTATGGTACTATGATTAATATAGTATTATGTATTATTAACATAATTATATGTGTTACTGTTTATATACTTGTATATATTCAACTAAGTAATCATGGCACGCGTGACTTTGCAGTTGTAAAGATTGATCTCGGGCGATAATGTACTTTGGATCTGCGAGATTTACGCAGGCATACGCAATACTACGGCGGATTTCACGACAGTCATCGAGTGGTATGTTGGCTATGAGACATTCTGGAGAAGGATTTTACGGAAGAAGAAAAAGGCTTATTTATAAAGGTACCAATCTTGGTATTAACAGTTTCTCTAATAAATTACTTTCTAATAATTTTCTCAAGATGTCTCTAATATCTATCCTACACTAATAAGACAATAATAACGATGTTTAACAGTTCGTGACAAGTTGCTCGAAGTCACCTTTGCTGGGTTTTGCTCATCTGGAGCCACCTTTCTCCATACGATGCGTGGAAGTTTGCGACAACGAGGATACTGGTGACACTATTGGTACGATCGGCGGCGGTGTGGTCTAGTGGTAGAGCGCCAGACTCGTAATCTGAGGAACCAGGTTCGAGTCCACTAGAGCCATGAATCATGGAAAAAAGTTTTTTTCCGAAAAAACCGCGCCCCTCCGTGCAAAGATGCGGAGAAAACTGGGCTCCGTCTTTCGGAAGAGACGTTAAACCGTTCGTCCAAAAGGAGGAAATAGTAAGGTAGTGAATGAATTGGAGGTTATTAGGGTTGGGTACGTCCCTTCAAAACGCCCTTTAAGGCCCCTTGGGCCTATAAAGGGTATATAAAGTAAAAAATTCTTTATCTATCTATTGGTACGATCGCTATAGAATCATTTCGAAAAAAAAACGAATCAATCTTTTCATAACCAACAATAAAATTGAGAAATTGGAAATATCTTCAACAACTTTCAAATTTTTTATTTTATATTTTTTTATGATTGATAATAATCGATGGTGCATAAAAATGTATATGTATCTTTATTAGTTTAAAATGTTTAAATCTCAGGTGAAACAAATCATCATAAGTTTCTCTTTGATATTCTCTTTACAATAATATATATCGGACTTTTATTTCTTTAATTACATATCTCACAATTTCTTTAATTATTACAAACCTAATTAATTATTTGAGATCGTAATTTTAAGGAAAAGTTTTGTCAGTGTTAGCTTCTAAATTGTCCACGAATGTTTCTTTGTGAATTTAACTTGTTTGAAATTTGTTTGCAATTTAGGCAGCGTGATTAGGGGTTTCTTTACGATTCGCAAAAAGGACCCACAGAACCTGACTGCCCATTTCATCAACGTGTTTCAACTTGCTGAAGCTGCCAAATTATCAGAAGAAAAGCACGTTGCGGGAGAAACTGCGCTATGCCGTCACCAGCAATACTGGATTCGAAACTCTCCTAAGTGCTGCCAGTCGTGTATTTCTAATCCAGGAGAAGCGACGAGTGAAGGATTATGCGAGTTTGTCGAAACATTGCGTGTGACAGTTTTCAACAATCGGAACGAAATGAGATTCGATCGACAATCGGAACCTGCCGAGAGGTTTCGCAGGGATGAAAAGTCACCTGACACGATCGATACCTCAGATTCGACGGTTTTTAAAGCGATGTCGAGTGTGATGCCTAAACCGCCCTTATCCCCACATCCAGTGTATAATCTACAACCCGATTAAAAACGTTACTATTTAAATGTTGTTTTTGAGATGGCGCGAATGTTTTAGAGAGGTCATTAAGAAGCATTGTGATTTTCTTTGGTGAACATTGCGACATCAATATTGTTCGGGGATCGATGGTATCGTAAAACAACATGAGAATGTACAACATAAGGGTACACAATAACAAGCCTGCGGATAGATAACTGTTAGATACATATATACATATATATATTTATATAAATTTCCGTATAACGAGAGCTAAGTATTTTAGGATGAAGCCTGTTTATGACGTTCGTTTCTGCGGTCTTCAATACACTCATACAAGCACACACTACCGATTTGAAATACACCATACTTCATGAGCTTAACCCTTTCAGTCCCATAATTAAGGGAATAGCCAAATATCTACAAAACGTATTGAGTATATGGTTTTCGGGGTCGCTGATTACGAATCTGAAATCAGATTTTCAAGATTCAAAATGGCGGATCCAATATGGCGGACGAATTTGTAAAAATCAACCGGATTCTCTTGAAACTTGTTATTCGGGGGTTTTCGGGGTCGCTGATTATGAATCTAAAATCAGAGGTTCAAACTTAAAAATTGTGAAGCCAATATGTCGGACAAACCCCAAGAAACAAATTTCAAGAGAATCCGGTTGATTTTTACAAATTCGTCCTGCCATATTAATCCGCCATTTTAAATCTTAAAAATCTGATTTCAGATTCGTAATCAGCGACCCCGAAAACCCCCGAGTAACAAGTTTCAAGAGAATCCGGTTGATTTTTACAAATTCGTCCGCCATATTGGATCCGCCATTTTGAATTTTGAAAATCTGACTTCAGATTCGTAATCAGCGACCTCGAAAACATAAGAAACCATGTTTTAAGGTATACATTAATTATCAAATTTCGTTACAATCAAATTCAACCGAAAAAGTGGTGCGTTTTTTGGTGTAAATTTGTTAATAACAAAAAAAATTATAAACAATATTGCTAAATATGCTACTTGATTATCAAGTTTGAACCTTAGCAACATAAAAAAGAAAAAAAATGCAAGGTTTTTGCAGTTATACTAAAAGTTACGATGAAGGAAAGAAGACTCAAAAGGTGGTTAATATATTGCCGCCTGGGACTGAAAGGGTTAATACCGCTGAGATAATTGTGCGCTTGTTAGTGGATAGAATCGTTAATCAACATTACATTAAGATCGGGAGTGGCGGATATTTAAATTTAGATTAGAATACTTTAATTTCTGCCTTTCGGCTTGAAATGGTTACACGTTTTACATACATCATTAGATATTCGTACATAACATTATACATTTACATTTAATTTATGCAAATGATATGCGTGCTTCTCCTTATACTTACTTGGTCGGTAACCCATATTTAAATTTATTTTCATAGATAATATTGAAGATAACGTTCGTTATAGATTATCCCACTGAGTGGACATCCAACTACCCAAGAAATTGAATGAATAAGCAGGAAAAGGCCCTATCCACATTGTGACTCCGAAAAAAAATTGTAATATCTTGCAAAATTATAAATTATTAAATTTTGAATCATTAGTCTGTGAATTATTACTTAAGAATTTTTAGAATAAGAGTGTATTTCACTTTGGAATGGCAAAATATATTTGGAACGAGATTCAATACGTGTTAATGTTACACTGTTACAAGCGAAAAAGCATTCAGACAAAAGAAGAGCAAAGAATATAAACAAGGATGACCTTCCTTAGCAACTGTGCTGGGACAATAGAAAAATACTAACGGAACTAGATAGCGCGTAACTCAAAAGCTTCTTCAAGTAGATTAAAGTGAACAATGCAAAGTTTTCTAATTTATAACAAGAATAATTTGGTTGATACTTTATACGAGTTTATATTTCCACAAAATCTTTTTTGATTTACATTTATAGTTCCAAATTTAATTATAACAAATCTTTCGAAATGTATCTAAAATAAAAAAAAGTTAATGTAAACATAAGTTTCGGAATTATTGCATTTTAAACTGTCGTGGACACAATCTTTTACAAAAATTTCAGAAGACTGTGGTCTGTACTGTTTATTGATTCAATTAAAGGACCCCGCCATAATAAAGGAGACAAGAAAGAAATTAAAATTTTTTAAATTATAATTTTAATTGGTGTTTTTATTTATTTTAAATTACTGTATTAGAACATATTGATAACATTTTACCTTTATTTTGCTTCTGTTTTTCCTTTATATATAAAATGTGTACTTATTATTTTATTCAATAAATGTTTAGTTTAATCCGCTCAACTTAAATATCGTTAAAAATACATTCAATCGATGTGTAGAAGGAAAGATTTGATAAAATAAAAGTGTTGCTCTGCTTCACAAAACGAGATATTATAAATATATATCTTTTATTCAATAAAATGTAAAGCATTTACACTCTTTAATATATTTAAACTTAAAAACTAAGTCTTCAATTAACATAAGGAACATACTTTGGTATTTATCACAGCTGATAAAATTAGAGAAACCAGTCTTTCTTTTGTTAAACTAAACAGAAATCCTCAATTAACATAAAAGTAAACATTTTGGTACTGATACCAAATAAAAAATGTTAGAACGACTAAACCCAAAAAATTAAATTAATACACATTTTAACTTTAACTCAGCGATTTTAAAATAAATTTAGTACTTGGCTATCACAGCTGCATTGAACCAATGCTTATACATTTAGTTATCAACACGAGTTTCAGATAATTCATAGTCCCCTGAATGTTTTTTAGTGTATTCTTTCACAACTGTCACCATATCCATGACACATGACAGCCGTTCTTCCTCAGGTACTCTATTAAGTGCAACGGCTACAAAACCTAACATTGCTTCTATATCTGATGACGTATTAGGGCCACCAGGATGGGGTGCTGGCTGTACTGGCTGTGATGGCCGAAACCTTTCAAGGGCTGCACCCAGAGATGCAGCCAGAAATGAAACGTCTTTTGATGACTGAGAAAGTTCGTCATTTGTTTTCTCAGAATCCCGCTTCCTCTTCTTCACAGGATCTTTTGGAGGCACTGTCTTGGCCGGCTGAATAGAGGCCGCCATGGTTTTCAGAATTGCTACTGAGGCGGTATCTTCTGATGCTTTCTGAATTGCACATTCCTTTCTTTCTGTTTCATTGGATATGTTGGTTTCCACTTATATTGGTTATATCTGAGTCCAAACCTATACAACAATAAATAACCACCTTTAATAAAATTTCATTATGTTGAATCAAAAGTAATATTTAGTTAAAAAAAATTTTTGTAAGACTTACTAGATGAAGCAGATGAGGACAATAAAATGAGGTCTGAATTCCATATAGGTGAAAGTGTAGATTGTTTGCCTAAAGAACAAAGAAAATGCAAAAGAGGAGAATTTAGCTGATTTGCAGATAATAGCCGATATTTTAAACAAACTGAAATCAGGGGATTATTGTCCTACCTTGAACAACAGGTGACTGAGATCCAACAAGATCCAACTCGGATTGAACAGCAGGTGACTGATAATGAGATCGAACAGCTGAAAACTCGGGTTGAACAGCAGATGACGGAGATCGAATAGCTGAGAACTCGGGTCGAACAGCAGATGACGGAGATCGAATAGCTGAGAACTCGGCTCGAACAGCAGATGACGGAGATCGAACTAGCTGAGAACTCTGCTCGAACAGCAGGTGATTGAGATCGAACAGTTGAGAACTCAGATCCAACAGCAGGACCGTTGAAAATTTGAAGTTGTTCTGTGAAAAGTCACATCACCCTTTAACTTTTGATCAGGTTTAGTTAACATGACTGATACATACCGTCGGGCTATAATATGATCCGCAAGGAATAGAAGGTCATTGTAAAAGATCCAAGTAGACTGGTAGGATAGGCGTGTCAGCCCCTGCTCCTGATCTTGGCAGTGACATTGTGACCTTTTTTCTTTCCTTTCCAAACTTTTCACGGAGACGATGAAACAGTTTTTCTGCTTGCAAACCTAAAAACAGAATGAAGTTGGATCATATAATTGTTTATCTATAATTAATTTACATTAAAATAATTATTTTAAATATTATTTTAATAAAAAATTTAATTAATTTTATATTTTAAAAATTAAATTTTTACTAGTGTTTTAAATGTAAAAATAAAATAATTTTTAAAAATATATTATTTTTCATATTTATTTTAATTTTGTACCTTTTTTTATATTTTATATATTTTTTAATTAATAAATTAATATTTTATTATAATTAAAATAAAAAATTTTTTATTAGCAACAAGTTCCTAACCTCTATACATATGCCTCAAATTTACTTACTAGTGAGTGCTGGGGTCATCGCTGCCCCTATACTTGCCCAAGTTTGGGATTTTTCTTGGCACTTGCTATAGCCCTTGCTTTTTTTCACGTACAGTTGTGTATTGGGGCGCACAAAGTGAATGAACGTACGGATATATATCGCACGTTCTTCTGACACATTATTCCCTATTGCTTCGTTACCTTCAGTCCTCATTATAATAACTTTCTTCATCCATGTTCAACGTTCACACGGTTCACACTATATAGAGGTAAGCCGGCGATGATACGTGAGCGACCGAAGCCGTTAATTTAATCTAGAAAACAGTCGGCGTAACGTGGGCGCAGGCGTTGGAAATAAAAATAATTTATTTCTCCTGCGCCACTGCGCCGCGCCGCTACGATTGGAAACAATCCTCTTGCGCCTGCGCCTGCGCCCTTAAGGTGATCCTATAGTGGCAGTGCACTTTATGCACTAGTGCAGCACTAGTGCTGCACTTTAACGCGTATTTTATTTATTATAAATTTTTAAGAGCAAAAATGCAAAATCGGGCTCTTTAGGGAACTACAGATGAGCTTACTGATTGAAAATATCCCAAATTGAATAAGATTCATTCGATATTTTAGCTAAATTCTTTTAAGCCAACTAGGCTACGAATTAGGATTCGTAATAATAAGGATTTAGCCAAAATATCGAATGAATCTTATTCAATTTAGGATATTTTTAATCAGTAAGCTCATCTGTAGTTCCCTAAAGAGCCCGATTTTGCATTTTTGCTCTTAAAAATTTATAATAATTAAAATACGAGTTAAAGTGCAGCACTAGTGCACAAAGTGCACTGCCACTATAGGATCCCCTTACGACTTCTTACGCCTTGTCGTGTAGACGAGCCTTTCCACATGCTCGTACCCATTGCAACCATCTGTAAATGTCGTACCATTTTACCAATGACAAAGTAATGTACACATTACAATTAAAAATATGATTTATATAAAAAATAATAATTAAATAAAGCAATGTGTTATACCTGTCTTGTTCCTTTGGAAATTTAAAAAAATGTCGTTGCACATCAATAAAGTTTTTAACGCACTCTGGTACTGCACAGCTTGGCTTTCTTATCACATTCATTTTTCTTTAATTTCTGTTTTAATTATGATTTTTTATCCTTAATTATTATGCAGCAATACCTGAAACAAAGCTAAGATTAAAGTGCTTCCAAGAGAATCGAAAACTTATATGATATATTTATATAGGTTAACTATTTTCTTAGAAAAGAATTTCTCTTTTATGTTTTCTTCACTTTTATCACTTTTTTCACTTTTATCACTTATTTTACTTTTATCACTTTCTTCACTTTTCTTCACTTCATTCTTTCACTTTATAAACTTTGGTTGGAGCTCACATGTAAATAGTGTACATAAATTGATTGTAGATAGGTAACATGCGTTAGTTATAAGTTTGCGTTTCACATTGCATGGCAGTTTTGTATTATTATTCGCGTATCGTTTCTTCGAACCGTTACCCTCGGTAACGGCCCCTTCGCATCCGCAGACTCGCGCGAAACGTTGGCGGGCCGCGACCGGATTGCCAATTTTCGCGCGACTCACCCGACTCGTGCTGCCCGCCCACGGGTGGCCCGCAATTATTGGGAACTATGAGTACTCGCTCCGGCCGCAATTAGCAGGTGCGTGAGCCGAGGAGTACCGCGAGGAACTCTCTCTCGCTGTTCGAACGCGGACTCGACAACACACATTTTTGGGACTCACTGTTGGGAGTTGACGGAGTGAATTCGCACATTTTGGAGCACGACAAGTCGTCTCAGTAATCTCGGGCCTTGACTTGCTGGCCTCCTGCTATATCGCCTGCTTGCCCGTATTGCACGTTTTGTCTGCTTGCCTGCTGTGGCACTTGAGTGCCTGCACATCCTAGCCTGCTGCACACCATCCGCTCTCCATCACCACGTGGAGGACCGGACGCCACGAGGCTACCACGAGAACATTGGGCAACAAAACGGGGAGTCGCTTGTCGTTGCTATCTCGCTTTATTCGCCTAATTAAAATCGTGAGAGGATTGCCCCTCTGGTCCTTCGAACCACCCAGGCTACAGACCAATCGCGAATCCGGGGAACGCTTAAACGCCCCCCGAGCATTGGTCCTTCGAGCCGGATTTCTAACATCGCGTGTAGAGAACTCCGCCGACCTTTCGCGCGAGTCTGCTAATCAACGTTAATCGTCTCGTACATCATACGGAATAATCGGGCGTGCACCGTCGCACCGCGTGATTGCTCTCTCGCTCGCGCGTCACATCGGCACGTCGCGGCGAGGACATCCGCATGATCCTCGTTGCGCGTAACATTATTTCGATTCATCTCGCTCGCTGCATATTCGTTGCAGCCTTTAGTAAAATCAAATAATCGGCGCGTGCACGCGCGTACCGCGTGATCGCTCTCTCGCTCGCACGTCGCATCGGCACGTCGCGGCGAAGACATCCGTGCGATATAATTTGCGCGCGTGCCATAATCTGGATTGCTCCGGTCGCTGCATTCATTGCAGCCCTCATTAACACGGCGATTAAGTGGCGCGGGCACGCGCGCCCTTATAGCTCGACTACACGCGTGATCGCTCTCTCGCTCGCACGTCGCATCGGCACGTCGCGTCGCGACGAAGACGTCCGCGTAATTAATTTGCTCATAACCGCTGCACACTCGGTGCATACTTCGCTAGCAGCCGCATTAATCGTGCGGACCTTTGCTAAATCAAGTGGTTGGCGCGCGCCACCTCGTATCGCGAGATCGCTCTTTCGCTCGCTCGTCGCAGCGAGGACATCCGCGTGACTAGTCGTACGCGCGCGTGCCCTCCTCTCGATCTTTATGGCAACCGCTGCATAATCGTTGCAGCCCATTATAACCGGAAAACGAACCTCGGCGCGTGCCCGTTTACCACGCGTGATTCCCTCGTCCGATCGTCGCGTGGGCACGGCGCAACGAAGACATCCGCCTAATTGTAATTGTAAGCAAATCGTGGAATTGTAAAGGGCTCGCGCGCGTGCCATCATTCATTCGCGGCGCCGCAATCCTGCAGAACCGTTACAGACTTCGCATTGCACATCCGACATTGTTAAGGGCAATCGAATATTCGAACATATTCCATCGCTCTCGATCACTTGTTCGAACTCGAGCCGTCCGCCCCCCTTCGGCCTTGACGAGGCGCGGGGTTCGTCGCCTATTGATTCGAGTTGTTTTGGTCTCGGAATTCCAAGGCGAGACATAAGCTCGTGCGTGTCGACCAGCTGTCATCCTCCTGACTTGTCGACCTTTTGGTTCGAAACCGTTTGTCGTTTTCGGTTGTTTTGCGCGGGTATACATATCTCACCTTGTCGACGGATCGATCTTTCACCATGCCTAAAGGATATCAAGCGCGACGCGAATTGTGTATTCGTCGTATGAGGGAGATAGACCAGTACTCGAAGATCGCAATGGACGACGCGGCTCAGAGATCGAATTTTCTCGTGCGTTATCCAACCGTGCGTCAAGTAGTCGGGGATTTTGAGGAAGCTCACCTCAGGATAATACAAGAGGCCACGGATGACGAGTTCGCGGCCGAAGACGCAATTCGCGGCGAATTTGACAGGATGCGTTTCGCGGTAATAGGACGATACGAAACGTTAACCGCCGCGGAGCGAGCAGCCGCCCAACAGCTGTCGCGACCCGCGCCCACTTCGGCCATCAAGTTGCCGAAGATCGATCTCCCTAAATTCGAGGGCGATCTCGCCCTATGGCCGCCTTTCATCGCCTTATTCGACACGGCAATCCACGAGAATTCTGGGGTCTCCGATATACAGAAATTTCAATATTTGCTAGCCTCGCTGTCGGGAGGCTCTTAGCGTAATAAAGAACCTGCCGTTGACCACCGAGAATTACGCGATCGCGTACGATGCGCTTCGGGGGCGCTATCAAAACAAGCGGAAATTAGCCACGCATTATTGGCGCTCTTTCGTACACGCCAAACCTTTGGCCGCGGATACCGCCGAGTTACTCCGCGCCTTGTTAGACGTGTTTACCGAGAACACGCGCGCCCTGCAAATGATGGGCTATCCGGTGGAGGCGTGGGATTTCGTGCTGCTGAACCACTTGTTGGAGAAGCTCACCCCGACGCTTCGGGAGAAATCGAAGCGACCTATATGTCCGCGGAACCACCCCGGTATGAACAACTGACAACGTTTCTATCGGGATATTGCACGGTGCTCGCGGCGGTGTCGGACGCTTCCCTGCAGTCAAACAAATCGAAGGCGCAGAATCAGTCGTCGAAGAGGGCCGCGTCGACGACCTCGCTCGTCGCGCAGAACGCCGCGTGCCCCAAGTGTGGGGGACAGCATCTACTGGCTAAGTGCCCCGAGTTCTTAAAACTCTCGACCAAAGACCGACACAACTTCGCTCGCGAAAAGGGACTCTGTTTAAACTGCCTCCGGGCAGGACATAATCTAAAGGATTGCCCTAGCTCTTGGACCTGCCGGTCTTGTCAGGCGAAGCACCACTCCCTCCTACACTTCGAGCGGACTAACGTCCCGTCTGCCGCGACCCCCCCGGCGGTCCTCTCCGGCCGTTAGCGAAACCGTGGCGCCCGGGAGCGCGGTCGAGACGCCGATCATCTCGATGGCGAGCATCTCAAGCAGCGT
Organism: Temnothorax ravouxi; assembly: GCA_030770255.1. Classification (NCBI taxonomy): domain Eukaryota; kingdom Metazoa; phylum Arthropoda; class Insecta; order Hymenoptera; family Formicidae; genus Temnothorax; species Temnothorax ravouxi. The sequence continues at coordinate 10,749 of JASTWP010002458.1, forward strand.
CGTCCTACTATCGACCGTTCGGGCGGAGGCGCTCGACACTCACGGCAATGCGTTTCCGGTCCGCCTACTACTCGATAGCGCGAGTCAGGCGAATTTCGTCACCGAGAGTTGCCTTAGACGGGGCGGCTTTGCTCGGACAAGGCATCGGGCCACCGTGTTGGGCGTCAACGACACTAAAACCGCCACTACGAGGGGCCTCACCTCGTTTGTTGTTCGGGCGCGAGATAGGGATGACCTTCGGTTCCCGATCGAGGCCACGGTGCTCTCGCGCATTACCTCGCCGCTGTCCCATAGTCGCGTCGACACAAAATCGTGGAGTCATCTACGGGGGCTGCCGCTCGCAGACCCGGAGTACCACTTGCCCGACTCCGTCGACATTCTACTGGGGGCGGACTCGTTCGTGTCGGTGTTGCGTGACGGGCGGCGTACCGGCAGAACGGGAGAACCGGACGCGTTCAACACCGCATTCGGCTGGGTGTTGATGGGCGCGGTCTCGCTGTCATTGCACGAGCAACCTGTGCACTCCCTCGCCACCACCATCGAGTCCATTGACGCCGCGGTGGGACGATTTTGGAGTTTAGAGGAGGTTCCGGAACAGACTCCTTGCTCCAAGGAGAACCGACGTTGTAAGGAGTGTTTCGAACAAACCACCTATCACGATCATTCGGGACGCTTCGTCGTGAAATAACCTTTTGCGTCCGACCCTCCTATCTTCGTGGACTCGCGGCCGATAGCTGTTCACAGATTGCGCGCACTCGAGCGCCGCTTCAAGGCGAACCGGGAGCTTCGGGACGGCTATAACGCATTCATGCGGGATTACCTCGACAGCGGGCACATGGAGTTGGCACGCGAGCCACCCCCCGCGGACGGCCGCGCCTACTATCTACCCCATCACGGGGTCCACAAGCTGGATAGCACCACGACTAAACTTCGAGTCGTTTTCGACGCCTCGTCGAAGTGCCCGAATGGGCTGTCGCTGAACGATACGCTCCTCAGTGGCCCGAAGCTGCAACCGGACATTGTCGCGGTCCTACTCCGATTTCGCGCGGAACCCGTGGCCCTTACCGCGGACGTAAAACAGATGTTCCGACAAATCTGGATGAACCCGGAGCACCGGAACTATCAGCGTATCGTCTGGCGTTTTTCGGAATCGGATCCCGTTCTCGACTACTTGCTCACAACGGTTATTTTCGGTAGCACGGCTTCGCCGTTTTTGGCGATATACTGCCTCTTTAAGTTGGCGCACGACAATCGAGATAGGTACTCTTTAGTCTACGCTACATTGCTCGAGTCACTATACGTGGACGACGTCGTGGCCAGCGTCCGCACCGTCGAGCGAGCCATCGCGCTTCGCGATCAATTGCTCGAACTATTTCGGAGCGCCGGTTTCGAGTTGCGAAAATGGGCGAGCAGCCATCCCGCCGCGTTGGAGGGTCTCGACCCAGAAATCTGCAGCCAAACAATGCTGTCGTTCGAGATGCCCGAAGATCAAGCACTCAAGGTGCTGGGTCTTCGCTGGCACTCGCAGTCGGATAGCTTTGGGTTCTCGCTCAACCCGCTCACTCGAAAGGGCACTAAACGTACGATACTATCGGAAGTGGCGCGTATCTTCGACCCTTTGAGATTTTTGGCGCCATTGACTTTTACTGCGAAGCGATTAATACAGCAATTGTGGACGTTAAGGCTCGAGTGGGACGACAAACCACCATTTGATGTTAGTCGACAATGGGAACGCTACCAGGCCGAATTCGACGCGCTGGCTTTCCTGCGTATCCCTCGCACCTTTCCCGCGGGCGATGGCGTCCGTCGCGAAATACATGGCTTTTGCGACGCGAGCGAACAAGGATATGGGGCGGTGGTGTACCTGCGTATTATCACTCCTTCGGGGACTAGAGTCGTGATCCTTTGTGCTAAGTCGAAGGTGGCTCCGCTACGCGCCATCTCTCTACCTCGATTAGAGCTCTGCGCCGCGTTGCTCCTCGCAAACCTGATGGCTTACGTCCGTCAGGTCCTGCGGGGACATTTGGACATCGATGAGGAATACGCCTGGTTCGACGCCAAGGTTGTCCTCTACTGGATCCTTTCCTCCCCGCACCGGTGGAAGACTTTCGTGCGTAATCGCGTCGCTCGGATACAGAATCACTGCTCGCGTGGGCTTTTTCCTCGCGAACTCGTGGCAAATTCATTGTGGTGGGAAGGCCCTGAATGGCTGATAGATTTCAAGTCCCGCACCGAGACCGTACTTGACGGGGCGATTCCGTGCGAGGAGGAAAGGATCGCCGCGCTCGTCGCGTACGAGACACCCAATGTCATCTCGTCTTGTTAAACAGATATTCGTCGTTAGATAAAATTAGTAGGGTAATCGCGTATATCATAAGGTTTACGATTCGCTCCAGGGCCAAGCCGGTACCCGCGACCTTGGCCGTGGATCAACTTGAAGCGCATTCGGCGCTACTGGCGGTGGTAAAATTGGTTCAGCTGGAGTCCTTCGGCGAGGAAATCGATCGACTAAGGAACGGAAAGAGACTCCCCAAGTCGCTCGGCAAACTTGCTCCGTTTCTAGACCCAACGGGACTCCTCAAGGTGGGCGGCAGACTCAGCCATTCGGGACTGAGTTTCGAAGCCAAACACCCCGTGCTGCTACCGAATGCCCACCGACTCACCGAGCTTATTATCGAACAGGTGCACCGCGCCCACTTGCACCCCGGGAGACGCACACTCCAGTATTTGCTCGCCCAGCAATACTGGATACTCGGAGTCCATCGCGCAATACGACGAGTCCTCTCCGATTGCTACGGGTGCTTCCGAACAAATCCCCGCACACTCCAACCCCCCATGGCAGATCTACCAGTCGAAAGGGTCGGCGCAGTCAAACCGTTCTCAATTAGCGGCGTGGATTTCGCGGGTCCGTTTCCGATAACCCCCCGCCGAGCTCGAGGAGTTTCTTCATTTAAGGCATATGCATGCCTGTTAGTATGCTTCGCCGTTAAGGCGATCCACTTGGAAGTCGCGTTTTCTCTGTCCACGGACTCCTTTCTCGCTGCGCTGCGACGCTTCGTAGCCCGTCGCGGACGTTGCTCACTTTTACACAGCGACTGCGGCACCAATTTCGTGGGAGCATCGCGAGAGCTCGAGCATCACATGTGCCGTGCAGCGGAGCGAGAAGGGATTAAATGGTCCTTCAACCCTCCCTCTGCGCCCCATTTCGGGGGCCTCTGGGAGACAGGAGTCAAGTCCGTCAAGACCCATCTCTGACGGGTGGTGGGGGATCAAATCCTGACTGTGGAGGAGTTCACGACGGTCCTCGCCCAGGTCGAGGCCGTCCTGAACTCTCGACCCCTCTGCCCATTGAGCACCGATCCGTCGGATCTCGAAGTCCTCTCTCCGGGACACTTCTTGACCACGGAGCCTCTCGTAGCCGTCCCCGCGCCCGATCTGACTCCGCTGTCGATAAATCGTTTAGGTCGATGGCAGCTGGTACAGCAAATTCATCAGGATCTTTGGAGACGTTGGCACCGGGAGTATCTCAACAATTTACAGCAGCGTCCCAAGTGGTGGACCTCCGCGAATCCGCTCGCAGTGGGCGCCTTAGTGCTCATTAAAGATGACAACGCGCCCCCCTTGCGCTGGAAGCGCGGCCGAGTGGAGGCGCTACACCCGGGTAGCGACGGCGTCCCGCGCGTCGCCACGGTTCGGGTCGCGGACGGCTCGATTCAGCGTCCCCTGGTGAAGCTGTGCCCCTTGCCCATGGGCACGCTACCCCGAGCGAACGACGCCGAGTAAAAAAAAAAATACAAACGTTATTTTGGTGGGCGGCATGGTTGGAGCTCACATGTAAATAGTGTACATAAATTGATTGTAGATAGGTAACATGCGTTAGTTATAAGTTTGCGTTTCACATTGCATGGCAGTTTTGTACTTATTATTCGCGTATCGTTTCTTCGAACCGTTACCCTCGGTAACGGCCCCTTCGCATCCGCAGACTCGCGCGAAACGTTGGCGGGCCGCGACCGGATTGCCAATTTTCGCGCGACTCACCCGACTCGTGCTGCCCGCCCACGGGTGGCCCGCAATTATTGGGAACTATGAGTACTCGCTCCGGCCGCAATTGGCAGGTGCGTGAGCCGAGGAGTACCGCGAGGAACGCTCTCTCGCTGTTCGAACGCGGACTCGACAACACACATTTTTGAGACTCACTGTTGGGAGTTGACGGAGTAAATTCGCACATTTTGGAGCGCGACAAGTCGTCTCAGTAATCTCGGGCCTTGCTTGCTGGCCTCCTGCACATGTGCCTGCTATATCGCCTGCTTGCCCGTATTGCACGTTTTGTCTGCCTGCCTGCTGTGGCACTTGAGTGCCTGCACATCCTAGCCTGCTGCACACCATCCGCTCTCCATCACCACGGGGAGGACCGGACGCCACGAGGCTACCACGAGAACATCGGGCAACGAAACGGTGAGTCGCTTGTCGTTGCTATCTCGCTTTATTCGCCTAATTAAAATCGTGAGAGGATTGCCCCTCTGGTCCTTCGAACCACCCAGGCTACAGACCAATCGCGAATCCGGGGAACGCTTAAACGCCCCCCGAGCAAACTTTTTTCACTTTTATCGCAAACGTAGTTATTCAGAGTCTGTCAAACTAACAGACTGTCACTTCTAACAGCTCTCAATAGCATTCAGTGGCTAATTGAGCTAATTCCTTCCAAATTTCTGTTCCAATACAAATAGGCATTTACTTAACTGACCATTTAAATTCTGAGAGGGAGCCGAGCAAAACGGAGAAAAGAAGAGCAATTGAGAAAGAAGTTCAAAGAACGACGTTCAGATGGTGTTAGTGGATGCTTATTATACTTATTTCGCGCATGCGCACTCCATTTTGGACAACAAGAAATCAGGAGAGTTGCGCTACTGTATATACTGTGGTGTGGCTATGCGTTTGGTCGCAGCACCGACTCCCACCATTCCCGGTTTTCTCTCGCTGTGACGCTGTTTCTTGCATGGCTCCGTGGGACCATGCAATCACGTAGTACGACACCGCACAGAAACAATCATTTTAATTTCAGGTAATTTTTCTTTATTTAATAAATATATATTGTTCACACAAATATTTTTAAAAGTATTTTTGTATAATTATTACTAATATGTACATTGTACATATATATTTGGCGATTTGTCGTTAAATCCAAAAATAGAGATTACGTGGCATGGTCTGCAAAAACCACGTTAATATCATAAAAATCATTTCAATGACCATCTTAAAATACATATATTTGCCTTTGTAACCTTATTGAACGAGTCTCTAATAAAATTATTTATTAACAGCTTCATACTTAAATCTTGATGCTAACTTAACCTCAAAATTTTTAACAGTTTAATCCAACTGGGCGTATCCCGTTTGGACACGTAACGATCCGACACCGCTTGATTAGACACGCACTTTTGGACACGTAACTATTGAACACCGCACGATTTGACACCGCATGATTCAACACTGCACGATTGGACACCGCACGATTGGACACCGCATGATTCGACACCGCACAATTCGACGCGAACATTGCACGATTCGACACGAACATTGCACGATTCGACACCGCACTTTTCGACACGCACGATTCGACACCACACGATTCGACACCGCACGATTCGACACGCACAATTCGACACCGCACAATTCGACACGCTCGATTCGACACCGCACGATTCGACACCGCACGATTAGAAGCGAGAGCTGATATAAAAAATTAGAGATAACAGAACTCGCAAAGAAAGATAGTAAATAAAAAACTATTACGTTTTTTTTAATTGTGTTTATTTTTAATTTTATATATCATCATATACATAGTGTCATCATATACATAGTGTCTCAAAGCACTACCCAACGCTTGTCGAAAGGTAGAAGGAGTCGAGATTAACATAAAAATCGCCTACCATTTTGCGACATTCGCAATAATTATCGAGTTATATTCGAGTTTTCAAATATTAAAATCGTACAAGTGAAAGCGCGCGAGGAGAAGCGCTCGAGCCGCCTAAGCTATATAGCTATATCAGGGAAATTGATACATCGGATCGATATCGATCAGACGTCGATGGCGTCTACAGCTTTCCCAGATCGAAATAGCAAATCAGATCGACATCGATCAGACGTCGATAGCATTTACAACTTCGATCGATTATATAGATTTAAAGATGTATGTCGCTTTATGTCAAAATAACAGGATAAAGCTGACATTTACAGTGATTGTGCACTTATATATCCCAAAAACCTGTGTTAAATTTGCGATTGATTGTCCGACCCGTTTTTGAGATATTTGCTTTAAAAGTTACAGAATTGTATATATATAGATATATTTCCCATGTAAGTATCATAATATCTATCTCTGCTCATGTACGGTAAAAATGAATGAAATTTTTATGGTACATTTCTATGACATCGAGAATTGCAATTACGGTTTTCTAAGATTTTCTGGTTATATATATATATTTTTTCAATTTTTTAATAATTTATTGAAACAATATCAAGTACAAAAATGGGACAAAATTGCGATTTTTACGCTTTTTCTGTCCCAATGATACCATGTTGTTTATGAATAATTTCTGAGATTAGCACTGTTTAATCAAGAAAACAAAATTATACTATATATAGCTATCTGACATACATCTTTAAATTAAAATATGAAATATTGAAATATAAAATATGAAATATGAAAAAATTAAACGGGTCTTAATTTCCATCTACCATAAATAAACATGAGGATTTTACCTACTTTTGATTACAAATAAACTCATTCGTATTTTTCGACACGTATAAAATTAGGAAAATTATGTACATACATACATGCAGGGTGGACAAAATATAGCGTGAGTTAATACAAAATAACGCTGTATTTTGTCTATCTTGTGTGTATATATGTATATGAAAAATTATACATAATGTTATCTATATTATTATAATATTTTTTTATTATATAATTATTATATAATTATTATAATAATGTCATTTTTAAAGACATAGTCACTTTTTGGTCATTTGACGTCATTTGTACAAACATGACTAGTATTTGACATCAAAATGACGAGTGCTTGCTACCTGGGAGACGCTCGATATCGGAGCCAAGAGCGGCTAGATCCTCCCCAAATTTCTGTTTGCGATTCGTCAGCGTGGAATAACAGTTTTGAGAAGAGTACCCTTCCCCGAATCGCAACTCGAGCTTCGTCCTAAGCTCCGCAAAGCTCAACCGCTCGACATCCTACACTGTTTCGAGAATCGAGCGCGCCCTTCCCCTCAAACTTGAGGCTAACGCGACGGTTTTTGTCGCGTCATCCCAGCGATTCGCCCGCGCGATCAAACTGAGTTGAGAAAAATATTCCTGTAACGGAGTCGTTCCATCGTACGTATCAGGCTTGAGCTTGTAACCAAGCCTGTCACTTGCGTCCGCGGCACTTTCACTCGCGTGCACGACACTTTTCACTACGCGCTCGGCACGCACCCTCGCGCCGCGGCCGCCCGTGACTCGCGCTTCCGCGCCGTCCGCGACCGCGCCCCCCTCGCGAGCGTCCCGCGCCCTCGCGCCGTTCGCGACTCGCATCTCCACGCCGCGGCCGCCCGTGACTCGCGCTTCCGCGCCGTTTGCGACCGCGCCCCCTTCGCGAGCGTCCCGCGCCCTCGCGTCGCTTACGGCCCGCGTTTCCGCGTCCCCGGACGCTCTAATATTAAGAAGACTTAGCTGCGGGATGTCGCTGGAGTTTGTTCCACGGAGACGACGTAGCTCCTCCTCCTGCCGGCGGAACGTCTCTGCATATTCGCGCTCCCTTTGCGCCTGTTCCTCTAGTAAGAGACGGATTTCCTGTATGACCGTCCTGTATGACCGGAGGGTTTCTGTGATCGACGACATCGCCGACGCTTTCGTAGCGAAGCGTCCCGCTGAGGCGTCTCCACCCGAAGCCTTTTTCTCGTGGCCATCGGGGTAATCGGGGTAATGCTCGTCGTCACTCGTCCGACCTCTTCGCCCGTCCGATCCCGGACGAGCCCCCAAAATGTTACGCTTGACACGCATTCGCCGCACACGCACTCTCACCGCACTCGCAAACGCGCCGCGCTTCCCCGTCACCGGGAATAATGATACTCTTTATTGTTAAAAGAAACGGATTTATTGCTCTAATACAGCAAGACACGTCTGTCAGCTTCGAGATCCAGACCGTAAATCTGACGACCGGCTGTTGTAAACAACCGTCGTCAAGCAACCCGTCGTCCGGTTGCCATATTCTTCTGCCGCCCAAGCGTCTAACGGGAGATACGGCACGAGCGTAGCGAGCGCACAGCGCGGGCGTAACAATATTATTATGGATAGGAAGGATAACCAAGTTGCACTTTTAATGAGACATTTTTATGCCAATGAAGTCCTGAATGGCCAACAGTATAAACGAATTATTATTAACAATATTGTACTTCAGCTGAACGGAAAGGATTCATGTGTTCAGATGAACAATGGAGACATTATTACAATTGTAAATATAGTATAAAGAGAGGACCGAGCGTTTCTAATTGGTCATGCACATCTCAAAGTTGAAGATTTTTATCAGTATCCTCTATTTCCTCATCCGTTTTGGGAATCTTTAAAGTATCTCATAAGGATGAGCAAAGAAGAATTTTTCCTATAAGTGATATAAAAGCTAAGTGTTAGCTGATTCCATATAGGGAGTGTTATATCAGTATTCCTCTATTGCATACTACTCCTTTTTTTCATTAGTCATTTTTACTGTTTCATTTGTCTCTCTTTGTACAATATAAATAAATTTTATTCACACACACACACACACATACACACACGCACACGCGCACACGCGACACGGGCACACGCGCACACGCACACGCACACGCACGCACACACACGCGCGCGGGCACAGCCATACGGATACGCGCGTATACATATATACATACATACACATACATACACATAATTATCACTTTCTTATGCTTCTATTTTCGTCTTTTTTTCTTTAGTTTTATGACCAGTAATCTTTGTTATAATATTTAAACAATTTAATGATACATTACGATACCTTTCGATATCTGTAATTTTCTAATTAGAAAAAGCAACTAAAATAATCTCATTTGTTTTATTGTATATTGTGTGGTACAGAGTACGAATAATTAGTCTTGTTAAAATAGAAGTGTGAAAATTAATTTGCAGCAAGTATATATGCATACATACATGGTGTATGTGCAGTTTTATATATTTTTCTAATTAGTTAGGTCCGCCTATTGGATTTTTATTCTATATTCTCATTTTATGCCGATATTATTTTTGCTTTGTAATGCTTTTAGATTGAAATGCTTTTCTTGTCTTTACAGTTTGTTGTGTTTAAATTTGCTGACATTAATGGTGACAGCGATGACATATTGTATAATGTTGGCCTGAGCAAATGGGTGAAATGTAGTGAAGAAAATATGAATGGAATAATAAAATGGCCTCCCAAAACTGTGAATGCGGGACTTTTAGCACGTAAAAACAAAGACTCAAAGAACGATTGGAAAGAATTCTCTATTCATATCAAAGGATATTATGGTTAGTTTCACTTCCTTTTGTTTCTTTCAAGAAGTTTTATAGTATATTGTTTAAGCTATTCAGTATTCATATAAAGGACTATTAACTTTTAAGGTGCATATGTGGGTCTACAGCGTCCGAGCCAAAGTGATATCTGCTCGTAACTGTAAAACTTGCAAGCATGTCAAAAGATATTAAACAAACGTTGTTTATCAAAATGACTATAAAGTCATCAACTACAATGTAGACAGATATGTTTCATGAATTTTTTTAAATTTTTTAAAATACTTAAAGTAGGAAAAAATAGCGGTAAACGTGACAGATCCATGTATGCACTTAGAAGGTACCAAAAAAACTTATGCACTTTAAGGATTACTGGAGGAAATAATTAGTCTGAGAAAGCATCAAATCTTATGGATTTTTGGCAGACCATAGGCTTCACTGCATTTAAAGCGCTGATATGTAACACCTTAGTTATAAAGGATTGGCTCTCCATTTTTTGAAGATTTTGAAGGTTGCATTTAATTACCGTTATAAAAAATTTTAGTCATTATGGAATATGTACTAGTGTTTTAGAATATCATTTATTTCTCAAGATACGTTGATTTAATAATATAATTGGCACAGTCATATATTATACTTACCGGCTTTTTTGGTAAACAAGATGTCGAAATTATCCTGAATAATAATTTTTGTAGTGCTGAAGGCTGCTAAAATGTCTACGTTGTGTTTTGTAATTACTACATTTTATTTTGAAAAATTATATTCCTTTATATATTACCTGTATATATGTAAGTCTTTCTAGCACTCGACTTTTATAGGCTCATTTTTACAAGTTTTTTTTATTATTACACTTTTATTATAGATACCTACCTGAAAGCCTCTCAGGCGTGCAAAAAGTATGTTAAAGATTCAAATTATGAATCCGAAGCGGAATTAGGACGGGGATTACGGAAAAAGAGAAAGACAAAGATAAGCTCAGACTCAGACTCGGAATCTGATGACGCGAGGAAGAACAAAAGGACGATGAAACATAAGCTTGAAGAGAAAATACCTCCACCCCCTCAGGTGCTATTATCTGATTGCCAGGATCGCTCGTCAAGTAAAGATTTACAAAATTATAATCCAAAATATGTAATATATAAACAGTTCCCTAAAGGCCTAAAAAAAGACAAGATAACATTGTTTTCCAAGAAAATCGTGAGAAGAACTCGTCCGCTTGTGAATCAACCTATGAAGAAAATAAAATATCTATTGAGACAGCCTCTGATTCAGGTTTATCTGATAAAAATTCTTCTGAACTTTTTCGGAAATTAGAACAAGTAAAAAATCTGAAAAAGCAGATTTCTGACAGAAAAAAAACAATCCTGGATAAAAAAAATTGTTTTTCATACAATAAAGATGGAGAAAGCCAGAGAGAATATTTTGAACCAAACAAGGAGCAGAATGAATCTGCCTCATCTGTGACACCTCATTCAAATTCATACCATGATTTGCAAGGAAAAGAAAAGAAAAAAGTTCATAAGCTAACACCACAGAGCAAAGAAGGATTTTCAAAAAAGAGTTGTTTGACGATGGCAAATAAATTAAGGTCTTTTATTAATACAAGCTGTATTAGCACACCTGTTAAACAAGTTACCATGGAACATTTGTCAAGTTCTAGAGATACTGTATTATGTCCTGACTTGCCTGATACTACGTCCAGCAAATCATCTGCATCTGTACAAAAATACAACGTTGTAGAAAGAGAAGACAGTCATTGTAGTTCGACTCACACTTCTAGTAAGTCCTTTTATTATTTCTTATATCCTTTTTCCACAAGAGTGTATTATTTCTATTAGTTTATTAATGTCATAATTGTCTTATTTCTTTAGACTCTGCAAATACAGAATACGCTTCATCGGAAAAAAATTTTATTCTGGACAACTCAGTACAATCTCTCTACACAGATGGATTTGTTATCTGATCCATTAAATTTTCCGACTTTTCCTAATTTCTTTACAATTAATTTCTATTGTCCTCCTCTAGAGTTGACTTCAATAAAAACAGCCATCATAGAATGCAAGAAAGAGATCAGAAGAGTGAGCAGTAAGCTTGATGTATCTATCATGAATCAAGAAAATCTACGCCGTTTTATTATTCCAGGAGAAAAAGTTATAAAGCGTCCTAATGAAATGCCTCCATTGCCTATTAACACTTTTGAAGATTTGGATAGGATGGAGGAATTCCTAGCCAATGATAGTAACTTGACTAGGGCAGTAAGTACAATTTATTTTCATATAGTATAAATGTGTATCTTTAAGGTCGTTCTCCGGTCCTTATACTAGAGAAAATAAATTTTCTCTAAATTTTCTTGAAACTGAATATGGGCGCTTACGTGAAGCTTAACTTATATCTACTCGCTTATTCTAACTTAGTCTGCTACTGGTGGTGCGTGTAGGATTGGCCCATGGATTGTGAATCGCAAAGGAGGTTTAATATACATGACACATTTCGTATTCTGGTAAAGACATAATATATTTACACTATTTACATTTGTTTGCGTGTCAGTGTTGTAGATTTATTTCAATATCTCCCTGTGGATAGCGACCGATCCGTCCGGATGTTGTAGGCGATCTGAAACAGAGAGTGGCGTCTCGCGCCTTTATACTAGGCGACCGAGCGCCGTGCTCGGCAAGCGACTAGCGCTGTGGCCGGGCGACTCGCGCCGTATGTGTCAGCTAGCGTCTTGCGCTGTAGCTGGGCGACTCGCGCCGTGATCGGCAAGCGACTAGCGCTGTGGCCGGGCGACTCGCGCCGTATGGCTGTGAGCGCAAGACTCGGTGCCCTTAGGCGACTAGCGCCTGAAAATATCTGATTCGGTCCTTTCGGGGGTCTCCTTTTATACTAGTTGTTACCGAACTTTGAATTTGAGATAATGCGAGGGCGATGCGACGCCTAGCGGCGTTGCCGCAAACTGCCAGTAATGCAGGTACCGCGCGGGCGTGTGCTGCTAGTGGCGTATGCCGCCACACTGAATATACGTTAATTTAGGTGTGCTTTATGCGTGGTATAAATTTCAGTACACCTTGCAGTATAAAAAATCAAGATACTGAGCCTCAAAGTTTCAACTTTTACTAAATTTTACGGGTTTACTAAATTTTAGAGAGAGAGAGAGAGAGAGAGAGAGAGAGAGAGAGAGAGAGAGAGAGAGAGAGAGAGAGAGAAAGTGCGTGCGCGTGCGCGTGCGCGTGCGCGTGCGCGTGCGCGTGTGCGTGTGCGTGTGCGTGTGCGTGTGCGTGTGCGTGTGCGTGTGCGTGTGCGTGTGCGTGTGCGTGTGCGTGTGCGTGTGCGTGTGCGTGTGCGTGTGCGTGTGCGTGTGCGTGTGCGTGTGCGTGTGCGTGTGCGTGTGCGTGTGCGTGTGCGTGTGCGTGTGCGTGTGCGTGTGCGTGTGCGTGTGCGTGTGCGTGTGCGTGTGCGTGTGCGTGTGCGTGTGCGTGTGCGTGTGCGTGTGCGTGTGCGTGTGCGTGTGCGTGTGCGTGTGCGTGTGCGTGTGCGTGTGCGTGTGCGTGTGCGTGTGCGTGTGTGTGTGCGTGTGTGTGTGTGTGTGTGTGTGTGTGTGTGTGTGTGTGTGTGTGTGTGTGTGTGTGTGTGTGTGTGTGTGTGGAAAGATTCAAGGACTGTAGGAATCTCTTGTAAGTTACATTCAATGCTATATGTATATACCTTTTTACTTTGATATTTTGAATTGCTAGACTTTTTCGGTCGGATGCATTATAACTAAATATTTTTGCTTTGTGACTAGTGATTATACTTAAAGAAATGTCAATAATGTATCAGATAAGCATCTTACAGCTTATATTTATTTTATTTTTCTCTCATCTTTATCAAAAAAATGTTTGGTGATTGTTATTGAAGTGAAAAAGATATACCTGACGTTGAATGCATATGGGGATTTTTTTGAAATTGTTTTATTATGCTTTTGAGAAGTTTTAATGAATGAATATTAGTTTATACCTATAATCATCGTCACATTGATTGGCGATAATGTCATCTTATCATTTGCATTATTTTTTTGTGAAATGTACTGTTTTTAATTTAAGTCTTATTCTTTTGCTTTCTAGGAGCTCTTCTAACCAAATTTGACATCTGTGATATTTCTGTGGCAGAGAAAAGTGTTGCAAAGTGGCTAATCAACAGCTCATGGAGAAAGCAGGAGGATGGTTCTTTTGGGAAAAGGACTGAACGTGTCTCTGAGTCTTTAAGGGAGAAAAAGATGTCAACATAATAAAGCTATTTTTCAAAGATTTTAGCTGGTCATGTGAGATTATATGTGTTGTACACAAAAAAGTTGTAAAGATTCTACAATATTTCTTAGCTTTCCTGTAAATTGTCCTTTTTTTATGTTAGAGAAAGCAAATCATGTTTTGTTTTGAAAGTTTATTTTATTTAAGGAAAGCAGCGCAGATGTTTGAACAATTTTACTTGTTCTTTTTTGTCAAATTTTATTTGTATTTCAGCTATTTATGTGAAATAATGTCTCAATACACCGAGCATTAGTTACATGATATTTTTGCTATAATTTTCCATCTACTCAATAGCGAATAATATATAGAAATAGTTATTTTGTTTTTGTCTATCTTATCAGTACAAAATTACCTTTTTAAAAAAAAGGTAAAAAAAAGGCGCCAAGTACACGCGCAATGTATGGTGTAAATCCAAAAATCTTAAATAGTAGTAACTTTATTTCTCCCAACAAAATAATTCACAAAATTGTGTTACCTAACTTAACCCAAGTGATATGTATTTCAAAAAAAAGATGTAAAATCTTTAAATTGCGCCAACTACAAAGAGAATATATAATATACATACATACATACATACATACATATATATACATATATATATATATATATATATATATATATATATATACATATAATGTATAAAATTTTAAAAATTTTGTAAATACTTTTGTCTTAGAAATAGATGTTAATACATGCGTAAGTCCAAAACCCTGTGCAAGTAAAATAGCAGCAAGTGCAAAAGAAATAAATCCAAAACCGCGTACAAATAATAAAATAGAAGCAAGTGCAAAAGAAATAAATCCAAAACCAGGTACAAATAAAATAGGAACAAGTGCAAAAGTAATAAATCCAAAGTCATTTACAAATAAAAAAGCAACAAGTGTAAAAGAAATGATTACTGATGATAACGACAAAGAAAATGTATTGGAGCCAACAACACTAAATAAAAACAAAACGAGATCATTGCATGAAATCACCACAACTTCAAATTTTAAGGATAATATGAATTGTCACTGTAACCGTACGGAGGCCCGATCTAACCCCCTTTTTCGTTTCTATGAAATTCCGACACGGTCGCCACTCGATTTCGTCCCAGAAAACGAGAAAGGATTACGATTGTCGTTACTCTAACCTTTCGATGCCCTCGCTGATTCCTCTTTTACCCTCTTCTGTTTCAGGTCGCCTGGTCGTCGCTGGGTTCCGGATCGCCGTTGGACTGAGTGCCTCGGACCTCTCTCGGATTGCAGCTGTGCACCGCTGACTGTGTCGCCGGACCTTCGCTCGTACGTCGCCGTTGGATCTCCCCGGACGGACTCAGGATTGTCCAAAGGTAGGTATTGGATAACAGGTAGGTATATCGGTATAGGTAGGTTTCCCGCACACGAGTAAAGTATCAAATCAAGATTTCGTTTAATCGGTAAAATAAATTTTATTTTACTTCTTTCAGATAATACAACGATGTGATTTACTTGCGGGTTAAGTCGATTTTACGCGTCTACCGCGGGACGTTCCACGCCTAAGTTTTCGCTACTACTTCTACCACCTAGTAATATTAGTGGTAAGTGACTTGACTCTACGGTGACTACTACTACCCCGTAATGATTCTAGTTAGCGACTTCTCTCTATCGTGACTAGGCGCGGACTCCACGAACGATCGGTTACTCTCTACCGGCTCGCCATGGGTTCTCCTCCCTTCTCCGAGTTCGTCTACCAATCCGCGGATCAGTATCCCTTCCGGTATAGCCACGCCTCTCCTTACATGCCCGGGGCGGATCTATCGCCCATATGTTCGCGGTGTCGATCGCTTCCGTGTTCCACAGCTCGCGCCAGATGTTTCCTATTTTCGCAGAATTGGCGCGCAAACAATTTCTTTTCACATTCTTTCGCCATTGTTCGATCTTACGCGTAGTTTCACCTGCCGTATTCTTCTTTTGTTCTCTATTTCGTGTATGCTCACGTATCCTCGTTCTCAATTACGGAAGGTGACACTCGGCGTTTACAATGATCGCTTTCTCTTTTCGCTCGTTACGCGCTTTGTACACCCGGGTCTCTGACGTCCCGGTGGTACCCCTTACTCCCGTTCGCGGTGACCCTTCGCAACGGGGTTTTTGCTTTTCGCTTGTTTGAGGACCCTGGCCATTCGCTAGCCCCATGACCCGGTGCTCGGACCATGCCGTCATGGTTTTCCGCGTACCATGGTTTCGCGTTCTCGGTACCCGTACGGCTGAAGTTTCCGGTTAGTCCCTTGATCATTAAGCTGACCCCCCGTACGCACTTCCGCATATACGCGCCTTTTGCCGCATTGCCGGTTTCGCGGATCCGCGTACCATCCGGTACTCTTTCGCTTCGGACACCCGTTATATTAGTGTCCCTCAATTGAACGTGCGTGGATTTTACCATGTCCCTTATGCTGAGCACCTCGAACTTTTAGGTAATCTAGGAAATTAGCGCAGTGTTTCTCAACCGCTTTTAACGCAATTATTACCCGCGTCCCTCTCGGGCTTTTAGATGAGGGAACACCCGCAGTGTCTCTCAATCGCATGAACCAAAACTATTACACGCGCTCCTCGCGCTGAGAACCTCGAGCTTTCAGATGAGGGAACACACGCAGTGTCTCCCAACCACGGAGAAAGGTTGAAAATAAATCGATGTACTGGTAAACCAAAAGTGACCATGAAACTTAAAATCGGAACCAAAACGAAAACAAAATGGCGATATATGAGAACCAAAATTAATTAAACGGATTTCCTAATCAAACGTAAATTATATTTATTTATACGCGTCTTGCACGCTTAATCGCCTTGCAGTTCGAACTTACCGGGTTTGACTATCACCCCTTCTAAACGTTAATCCTATAGTTCTTACAACTAAATCGTCTATTTACACCTGCGCATTCGCTCGCGCTTACGGGTCCCTGACGGGAGGCTTCCCCGGTCCCCGCACGACGTCCTTTATGGCCGCCAACACCGCCCTGGACGCTGCCGGTCGTCCCTCTTGACCGGTTCCACCGGTCGCTGCCTTTGGTTTGGCGTTCGTACGCCCTGGGGTAACGACTATGTTTTCCGTTACGGTGAGTCCGGGTTTGGCCGCCCTAGGCGGAGGTCGCAACTGCAGCCGTCGGCTGCAGTCACATCGATAAAACTGATACTGGTAAGTTATTTTTAGGTACCATACTTGTATATAAATTTTGTGAACATACGTATATTATACAGGTAAACTGAAATTTATGGTACAATCCGGAAGAAGGTGATTTTAAAACTCACAATACAAATAATAGAAAAAATTTTTCTAATAAAATCTTATCTTAAAAAAAAAAACGATTTGGAAAATTAAAATGGAGATTTTACGTAACAAATTTGAATGTGCTCAATGTCTTCGTTTACTATCAGGAGTCGATAAATAAGTTACATCTTGACTGTTCCTATAACAAAATCTATGACACCAGTCAAGTACACGCGCATTCCATAAATTTTCCAAGCAGCTTTTCGCCAAAACAAATCCTCACTAAAAAAAATCATTAACTTATCTTAACTTATTTGGTTTTATATAATTATTTGTGTCCCGTGCTGCACCATGACTCTTGGCTCGCTGGATCGTTAAATATGGATAAAATATGAAATATAGAGATTTTATAATTGTTTTACAAACAGTTTGCATATGTGATTATAATTTGTAAGTATTTTTCTAGATGTTACATTTAAAAAGCAAGTCCTACGTCAGTTGCAAATTATTAATTTAAGACAAACGCAATTATGGGAAGATGTGCAAACCATTCTAACAAAGATTCAAGTACAAGATGATAGAATGTTAATAACAGATAATGAAGATAGTATTTTCAATAAGTTTGATTTTCCTCTAAGAAGCATAGACGAATTAAATGCCATCGAAGAACATTTAAAGAACGAGACAAATACTAACATATTTGTACTGTCACGACTTTTCCACTCCCGGTCGTGCCCGGGGCGTGTGCCGGATCAAAAGGGGAAAGAGGAGAGAAGGGTGGAAGGCCTCTCCGACGAGTCTCTCACACGGGCCGAGAATTCAACGCGAAATTAAATGTTGGGCGCCAGACGCGTAACACGCGTCCACTAAGAATTCCAAAAAATACAACCAAACGTAACGCCAAACCTAATTAATTCGGTGTGTGAGAGATCGGCTAGCTCGGCTAAGGAGTGTGGGCAGGGTGGATAGGAGGGCAGCGCGATATTCGGCGGGGTAACACGAAATCACTAATTCAGATCATTAGAAAACGAATTAACAATGTTTATTCTGAGCTAATCCTCAGGTGAAATGTATACCATTCGGCTGTCATTATTAAGTCACAATCAAGTAGATGAATGAGAGTGCGGACGCCAGAAAAAAAAATGAACAACGCTAGTAGCGTGGGCGTCAAGATAAACAGAAAATTACGTAGGTTTTGAATCAGAGAACTCTAATAATAATTGAACTTATCGCTAACGGGGCTGATCGACGAAAGACACAGCCGAATATAAAGAACCGGAGTAAACGCGAAATAATAGTACCAGTGACCCGAAGGAACGCGAAATATCCGTGGGTCATGCCCGAAGCGCGTGAATGCCACGTCCCGAGCCGTGCAGAAGTTCTGTCGCCAGCTAATCCTTAATTCTAACGCGAGTGTCTTAGTCTAACGCAAATCTTAATCTAACGCAAATCATAATCTAACGCACGCGATAATTATAGCGCGAGTAATGTCCGATGCAATACGCGGTCGTCAGCAAAGTTTTCAACGCGAAGAAAGAGGAAGCATGAGGTCCTCGTCATGACGCAAAACCCGTAGCTAACGCGAAAGTACGGAATTCCCGCGAGTAACCACGCCAGAGGCAATAATGAACGCGAAACATACGCAATTTCCCGCGAATCCTACGGAACGCAATAGCAATCCAACGCGAATTGTACGCTGTAGCGCAAGAAACAGCCAAACGATTAATATTCTCCGCACGAAATTTTCCTAACGTAAGGGCCCACCGAACATGAGTAACATTTCCAAAGCGAATCATAACGTAACGCACTAAAGCTAACGCGAACGATAACCGAACGCGAATTACAATCTAACGCGAATTATCCGGACGCGAGCATCGTCGGAACGCGATTCTTCAACGCGAAAAATCTCGACACGCGAAATAGGCGAACATTCTAGACGCAGGCCATTACCGCGTGTACGGTACTGCGTCCCGACCGGGCGAATTATCGCACAATAATCTTGCGTTCGCGAACACTAAGGTTACACGAGGCGGTGAATTCGCGATACGAAATCCGCGGACACATCGACCGCAATCTCCAGAAGCTTTTCCGCGACTCGATAATAATCCCACGGCCGCGATACCATTCCAAGGCCCCTCGCTCTCGATATCGATCGCCTAATGAACTCTTTGTCGGCGCATGCCGCCGGTTACCGAATGTAATTTCGAGCGAGCGCGACCCGGAGGGCGGTATCGTGGCTTTACATTATCAAGAATAATACCGAGGCAACCTCACCGTTGATCCTTCTTTCTCGAGACTCCTCGCCGTCACTCCAAGGTCGGAACAAGTGCCAGAAATCGTCAAAATGTTCAATTAATGCTGCGACAAGTATTCCAGACGTGCGGTGGCTATCGAGGACGATCTACGAGTGCTCCCGAAATTTTCGCTCGATCGCGGAATCGATTGCGCGCCCCACCCCGGGCGCACACAGCCGCTCGACGCTATCGCGCGGACCAATTAGGG
This sequence comes from Temnothorax ravouxi, assembly GCA_030770255.1. Classification (NCBI taxonomy): domain Eukaryota; kingdom Metazoa; phylum Arthropoda; class Insecta; order Hymenoptera; family Formicidae; genus Temnothorax; species Temnothorax ravouxi. Next base: position 30,306 of record JASTWP010002458.1, read on the forward strand.
GCGAGCCCGCAAGCTCGCGGCGGATCCTTGCACAGGGCCGACAGATCCTGCTCCCGCAGGGCGCTTCAAGTTTCTCTGCGTGCACGGTAATTTCGCCGGGATCCTTCCCGGTCGGGCGAGACGCTAACGTCCCCGCGCTTCTCGTTCTGTCCGGGAACGGTGGCCATCCGTCCCGGAATCCCTGTTACAGGTGCGGAGGGCAGGCGAAGTTCATTCCGCCCCGGCGTCCCGGGGCCCTGCCTCGACGGGTCCGTCCGTCGCCGTATTACGTGCCGCGCGCTTCCTTCCGCGCTCCCCTGCGCCCGCCGGCCGGCGAGTCTCGCCGTGGTCCGTCCGCGTCGATCGATAAGCACGATCGATTCCTCCCGGCTGATCCTGCACTCCATAATCCGCTCCTCGGGAACTCCGGTCTCAGCTCGGTGAGGCGCCACGCAATTTTACAAAATACAAAAAAAAAGGATTAGAGTACGGAAACGCAATTACAATTATGCCCCTGGAGATCTCTCGCTCTGACTCGGTAAATCGTCCTCGGGCGCGAAAGGGGTATTAATTACCGAAATCCCGCGCCTTGTGACGGCGGCGGGGCGCTGCCACGATGCAGCGAAACTGCAACGTCACAGTACGTATCATTTATATAAATAAACAAGGGATTAAAATTAAGTTATATTATATATATTATATACATGTTCTTATTAATAGATTATTTTAGGTGAAAGAGTTAACAAAAATTGGCGGAGCTACATACAAGCATACCATAAAAAGGATCATGTGCAATTTATTCTCAAATGAGGTTGCACAAACCTACAGTTGGATAGGATTCAAGGGAAGCGTATTGGTGGACGGAGGAGATCGCCGAATTAAGGCGCTCCTCCGTCCACGCGCGTCGGAAGTGGCTGAGGGCAAGACGCCAACAGGATCGCCACCCGAGGCGAATGGCGAACGCGGGAGTACGGTACCGTTCCGCCAAACGGGCCTACTCCCTGGCGATAAGGAAGGCCAAGGACCTATCTTGGCAGGAGCTCCTGAGGGACCTGGAAGAGGACCCGTGGGGGCGTCCATATAAAATGGTCCTCAATAAGTTGAAGACCTGGACGCCCCCAACCACGGAGGCGATGGACCCCGAGTTCCTGGAGCGAGTTGTCGACGCCCTCTTCCCCGACGATCCGGAGGAGAGGGCGAACGGGAGTCCCGCTCCACCGTAAGTGGAGTGGGACGAGGAACTCGGCGTGGACATGGATGAGCTCCGAAAGGCGGCCAAAAGGCTGAAGGAAGGAAAGGCTCCAAGTCCTGACGGAGTGCCAGGAAAGGCGTGGTCTTTGGCCACGGGGGAGCTGGCCGAACACCTGAAAGAATTGTTCACTAAGTGCCTCAGGGATGGCCGGTTCTTCCAGGAATGGAAGGTGGCCAGGTTGGTACTCATTCCCAAACCGGGGAAACCCGCGGACCAGCCGTCCGCGTATAGGTTAATATGCCTGCTGGACGAGGTCGGCAAACTATTCGAACGAATTATTGCCGACCGCATCGTCCAGCACCTGTCCCGGACTGGTCCAAACATCTCAGGGGACCAGTACGGCTTCCGAGAGGGCAAATCAACGATTGATGCGATTAAACGCATCATGGCCCTCTCGGAGGCCGCGGCGGAGGCTGGCAGGGTGTTGCTGGGCATCAGTTTTGACGTTGCCAATGCGTTCAACACTCTGCCATGGCCGGTAATACGGGCGGCACTTATTTATCACCGGGTGCCCCCGTATTTAATAGCAGTCATCGATGACTACTTCCGGGACAGGAAGCTGGCCTATACGGACAGGGACGGCGTGGTCCATATTAAATTGGTCGTGCGGGGGGTTCCACAGGGGTCGGTCCTTGGACCACTCCTGTGGAACCTAGGATATAATTCCATTCTCCGGAGCGCCCTCCTCCCAGGGTGTTGGTTGAATAGGTTCGCGGACGACACCTTCCTGGGAGTCGAGGGCGAAACATGGGAAAAGGCTATCAACCTGGCTAACGTCGCAGTGAGGCAAGTTGCAACCGCAATGAGAAAAGTGGGTTTAAAGGTGGCTCCCCAGAAGACACAAGTTGTGTTCTTCCATGACAAGTCGAGGGGGAAGCCACCAGAGACCCACATCATGGTGGGGGATGCCCGTATCCCCGTGGGGGCCCATATGAAAGTCTTGGGCCTCTGGTTGGACGGCTCCTGGAGCTTTGACCAGCACTTCGCTCGCCTAACTCCCAGGGTTAAAGGAATGGCAAACAATTTGGCAAGACTCATGCCAAACCTGGGAGGGGCGGGCGGCCGTGCTCGCCGTTTATACGCGTCGACCGTGCATGCCGTGGCACTCTACGGCGCCCCGGTCTGGATTGCCGCAGCGGAAAAGCCGCGAAGCATCCAGACCCAGCTAAGAGGGGCGCAGCGCACAATCGCGCTTCGAGTGTCCGAGCATATTGCACGGTCTCGCACGCGGCGGCGACGGTTCTGGCTGGTCTCCCCCCATTATTGCTTGCAGCTCGGCAACAAGCCGAGGTCTACCGCCGAGTCAAGGCGATGCAAGCGGGGGGAGTGACAATACCACCCAGGGTCCGTCTTAAAATAAGGCTCCAGGAAAAGGCGGTCATGATACAAAAATGGCAGGACTCCCTCATTAACTCGGAGTTCGGCCAAAGGACTGTCGATGCCGTCCGACCCTGTCTGGCAAAATGGCTAGACAGTCGGAGGTACGGGCTGACATATCACGCGGTGCAGGTGCTCACCGGACACGGATGCTTCGGTGTGTACCTGCACGGCATTGGAAAGGAGGTCACAACTTGCTATCACCACTGTGACGAAGAGAGGGACACGGCGCAGCACACGCTGGAAGAATGTCCAGCGTGAGCAGAACAGCGCCGTGTCCTACAGGGGGAGGTCGGAGATGACCTCTCCCTCCCGGCCATCGTGGCGGCGATGGTCGGGAATGAAGATAAGTAGCGGGCATTCCTGGCCTTTTGCGGCCAGGTAATGTCCGCCAAGGAGAAGGCGGAGAGGATTCGCCGCGGGAAAGTTAACCCCCCCGGCGATCCTCCCCAAATAAAATAAGACGGGGGTGGATCAACACCACCCCCCCCCCCACCAACCAACAATAACCGGTGGATAAAAGCTGCATTCATGCAGCACGAGTAGGTGCAGTACCTCCCGTTGGCGTCCACCGACGTGGGCGCCCACGGGAGGAAGGGAGGTTCGGCGCCCGGCGGGGACAATGGACGTCGAACCAACCTCCCATAACAAAGGGAGGAGCAGCGGGGTGAGGTGGTGGCCCACCCCGCTGCCATAGATCAATCTAGGACTCCTCAGAGTCAAGAATTGCTCTAAGCAATTCAGAGGAGGCAGCCCAAGTCAGGGCTGAGCGCTGGGGAGCGCCTGGAAGTAATTGTAATAAGTTCCCGGGCGCTCCCCAATCAGCGCATGGTAGGCCACCCTTGGGGTTTTAGTGGGTAAGAATCCCACACTCCTCTCGTCCTCTCCCCGGAGGGCGAGGAGGGTCTTCCCCCTCCCACTAGAGGGGGCTGTCGGTCCTGACCGGCAGTCGAAGATTTCCCCAAGTAAAAAAAAAAGGATTCAAGGGAAAGAACAAGTTTTCTCTTCTACAGATTTCAGCTTGTATAATAAGTGGGTATATTAATTTGAGCATAAAACTTATAATACACACACACACACACACACACACACACACCACGCACGCACGCACGCACGCACGCACGCACGCACGCACGCACGCACGCACGCACGCACGCACGCACGCACGCACGCACGCACGCACGCACGCACGCACGCACGCACGCACCACGCACGCACGCACGCACGCACGCACGCACGCACGCACGCACGCACGCACGCACGCACGCACGCACGCACGCACGCACGCACGCACGCACGCACGCACGCACGCACGCACGCACGCACGCACGCACGCACGCACGCACGCACGCACGCACGCACGCACGCACGCACGCACGCACGCACGCACGCACGCACGCACGCACGCACGCACGCACGCACGCACGCACGCACGCACGCACGCACGCACGCACGCACGCACGCACGCACGCACGCACGCACGCACGCACGCACACACGCACGCACGCACACACGCACACACGCACACACGCACACACACACACACACATACACATGTAAATAATTAATATTAATTTTTTATAAAAGCCGTGCAAAAAACACATAATACAATCACACTATGTGACATTGAAGCAGCCATAAAAGCATGGCTTATAAAAGCAAAGTCAAGAAATGCTAAAAAAAAAGATAAGTAATTTTAAAAACGCAAAAAGAGTCATTATTAGCACATAAAGTGCAATATTTATGTTACTTAATTACTTGTATGCAGACATGTAATATTTATGTTATTTATTTTTATATGTAGACGTGCAAATTAACAAGTATTTTCTGTTCTGTAATGATAATGTCATTTATTTTTATATTGCACAAAAGTTTTTACATTATTTATGTTCATATATTGGTTTATTAAAGTCTAGATATTATAGTCATGTAAGTTCATATATATTAGTCATATAAAGCAATATTTATGGTACTTATTTTTATATAAACGTGCAAATTAACAAGTATTTTTTATTTTATAATTATAATTTTACTTATACATAATAAAAATATGTGTTATAATAAACGTACAGAATTCTCACTTTATATCCTTTCCTTACTTTCTTTCCTATCAAAATATATATTTGCATAAACATCCTTCATGAAAAAGTACACTCAACTTTGATGGTTAACACCCAAAGTTGAGTGTTAACACTAAACTTACGCCCAAATTTGAGTCTTAGGACGTAAGTTTGGTGTTAACACTCAACTTTGGGTGTTAACCATCAAAGTTGAGTGTACTTTTTCATAAAGGGATTTGCTGTACGATTTGGATGACCTATTTTTAAAACATTCTATAAACATTATTCAGACAGTTTTAAAAAGCTTTTTTTTATATTCCTTGAATATAATACAGAATATTTTTTCACTCTATTTTTTAATATTAAAACTAGTTCTATTTTGACATTCTATGAAGCTTCTTTTCATATTCCTTAAATGTAATACAGAATATTCTTTCAACCTATTTTTTAAAACTATTCCCATATTAAAACTAGTCCCATTTTGACATTCTATGCATATTTATAAAACATTATTTCCATTTTATTAGCATATTGTGGGAATATTCTAATATTCCCAAAAAATATTTATGGAATATTCATAGAAAATGCTTGTGTTATCTGGGTACATACTCACCGTCATCGATGTGGTGAGCAAGCACGCGTGGGCCGTGCCGCGCGGCGGCGAGACAGCTGACGCTATCGCTGACATAATTCGAAATAGCGGGAGGTGCCCTAGTAACCTACAAACCGATATGGGGAAAGAATTTTACAACACTGACGTGCAACATCTTATGAGAAAACACCGCATCAATCATTATTCCACGTATTCGGAGATGAAGGCATCTGTCGTCGAGCGATTCAATCGCACGTTAAAGAACAACATGTGGAAGATGTTTACGCTCAACGGAAATTACAAGTGGGTCGACGCCTTGCCGCGACTCGTGTCAGATTACAACGCGCGCAAGCATCGAACCATCGGCATGCGGCCAGTCGACGTTACCTCCGCGATCGCCGAAAGACTCTTGGCTACCGTATACAGCGCGATAAAGATCGCGGGTCCGGCAAAGTTCAAAGCGGGCGACTCGGTGCGCGTTAGCAAATACAAGACAATTTTCGAGAAAGGTTACACACCGAATTAGACTACCGAGGTGTTTAAGATCGTTAAAGTGCAGCGTACCAATTCCGTAACCTATCTACTCGAGGATTATTGCGGAAAATCCATCGCTGGAGCGTTACGAGTTGCGTCGCGCGACTAATCCGGACGTGTTTTCTCGTGGAGAAAGTACTGCGCAGGAAGGGCGACGAAGTTTACGTTAAATGGCTGGGATTCGATGGATCGCACAACTCATGGATACACAAGGACAATGTTATTTAATTTGTGCAAACTGTATTTTATTCTTAACATAAAAAATATGCAATATGTAATACATATAAAGTGTTTGAAATACACGTAAAGTACATAAAAATATAAAATACACTTTGTAACCGTACGCTACTGTATGGGTGATCAATCACACGCGGATTTGGTATCTTTTCACGGTCGCCACTCGGTTTTACCCTAAATACCGAGAAGGAGTCTGAGAATTGAGCTATGTTTCGCGATCTAACCTTTTCTCCGCCCTCGCTAATTCCCTCAGCTTCCTGTTTCCGTTCTTCCTCGTCGTAGCTGGATCTTGTATCGTCGCCGGACCTCGCGCTCTGGACCGTCTTGGACTGCGACGGTGCACCGCCGTACTTCGTCTCGGGTCGCCGTCGCTGGACCGCCGTTGGATCTCCCCGTTACCGACTCAGGATTCGTACCGCCGACAGGTAAGTGTTCGGGAAGGTAGGTGGATCAGGTAGATTCGGTTCGTCGCCCACGAGTGATTTTAATGAGATGTAGTTCTTTTAGTTTAGGTAAAATATAATTTATTCTCCCTTAATTACAATCTCCGGTCAAGCTCGCGCACACGATTATGCTACGTATTCTACTGCATGATTTAACGCGTCGCCCGCGGGATCATTGCGTTCTCTCTGTACGGTTCTGCGAAGTTTTCGGATATTCGGTGACTGGGTTGAGAGTCTTGGACCGCTTAAGTTCTTCGACCGTTCCCGTGCGCAGCAGAGAGGCAACTCCTCGATGCTCCGGTCTCGCCGAGGCTCCTTTCCATAGCGCCAGGTATCCCCACTCGCGCCGCGACACGCCTCCCGTCATGCCATGCCTGTCTCGCGTGGTCGTCTTTGTCCTCCCCGGATTGCTCCACGCTGACTTCCGCGTTCCGCGGTAGTTGCTCGCACCTGGCTCGCTCATAAATCACCCGTACAATACCGTATTCATACATTCCGATGTTTTTGCATGTTTTCGCCATTCGGGTAATTACGACGTTCTAGAACTTTCTCGATCTCTCGCGTTTGTTCGGTTTCGCGAACATTCGATCGCCTTCATACGCGGTATCTCGTCTCATGCTCCTTGATGCTTCGTTAAATCGGGATAATTTCCCTATGAGTCGTGCGTTGGAGCTGGAGACGAAACTCCGTGTTTACATCGGTGAAGCTCGCAATGCTTCCGCAAAATGACGCATCTCCGACGCGGTCCGCCCGGCTGGGTCTCGCACGACCTCCTGCGGCTCCCGGTTGCCAATTTCGCGAACCCGATGTTGTATCACGTTGAGCGTTCAACTGGGGACTCCGTGGAACTCCCCTTGCTCGCTTTCGATGCGATTTTTCGCGCCTGACCCCTGGTCTTGGATCTTCCGAACCGCCGGCCCTATCGCGTTACCAACGCTATTCACATGTTCTCGGGACCCGGTATAGTCTATCCCACCCTTTGGTTCTGGGATCGGCCGCGTGGTTCGCGATATCGTGATCCGTCGGGTTATGTGTCTCGGGACCACCCGTTATGTGTTTCTTGGTTCGGCGTTATCCCCCCAGTACGCCTGGTGTTGCCGCCGGCCCCTTGGTTCCCGAGTTCGTGATCCCTTACGTTACGCGCTTCGGGACCACCCGGTACGTATTTTGCGCTTCGTCGTCACTCGCCCGGTGTGACCCGTGTTGTTCTCGGCCCCTTGGTTTCCGCGTTCGCGAACCGCCGTGTTTGGTACTCCGTGATCACCCGGTATATGTGTAGCGGCTCGGCCTCACTCACCCGGTGTAACCGGCGTTGTCGTTGGACCCTTAGTTTTCGCGTTCGCGATCCGCCGCGTTCGTCGCCTCGGGATCACCCGGTATATGTTTATAGGCTCGGCCCCGCTCACCCGGTATAACCGGCGTTGTCGTCGGACCCTTAGTTTTCGCGTTCGCGATCCGTTGCGTTCGGCGTTTCGTGCTCACCCGGTATGTTCTCTGGCGCGTCTCGCCATTCTCCCCGCCTTCGGAAGGGAAGCTTAAAGGCCTATGTACAACGGGTTTTCATCTTTTACCATATTCTTTATTATTCTTAATCCGCGATTTTCGTCGCTCGCTCGCAGTTGGCGTCTGCCACCGATTTGATATAATCAAAGGAAAATAAAAATGAAAATCATAATTAATCAAAATTTCTAATTTGAACCTTAGTTACGGGCAGAGCCCTCGCTCGCCCGGACATCCGTTTGTTGAAATGAATCCCTTTATTTTTCGCAACCGCGATTAAACAGAACATAACTTTTTTCTTGCCTCACGCATAACTAAATAAATGTTTTTAATCGGAATTCGTTTTCGTAATCCAATGTAACATAATAGTCTTTTATCAATGATATTTAAACAAACTTATGTCTATTCGCCGTTTACGCGCACGCTTGATCCTCCTATTAATTAATGTACTTTTTACATTGTTCCTTAATCTATTTTGTCTTGTTCACAGGCGTTCCCCCCGTGCTGTGCCGATGCCTCCTTCGTTGGGTCTGTCGTCCGTCCCTCGGCCGTCCTCCTGACCAGGATCATCGGTTTTTTTAATTGCCGATGCTCCCGGATCGTTGGTCGTGCTGTCTGCGTCGGCGGGGCCTCCTCGATCGCAGCTGGCGGCTGCAACATGTGCAATATCTTTATTAATATTCTTTCCAATTCAGGATCGCCCCCAGGTAGGTATTGGATAACAGGTAGGTGTATCGGTATAGGTAGGTATCCCGCACACGAGTGAATTATCAAATCGATATTTTGTTTCAATCGGTAAAATATAATTTATTTTACTTCTTTCAGGTAATACAACGATGTGATTCGCTCGCGGGTTGAATCGATTTTACGCGTCTACCGCGGGACGTTTCACGTCTCCAGGTTCGCAACTATTCAGCTTACACCGAGATGATAATGGTGAGTGACTTGTCTTTAAGTGATTCTACTGATTCTAGTTTGCGACCTTTCTCTACTGTCTCTGGACGTGAACTCCCCGATCGGCTCCCGGTTCTCTACCGACTCGCCATCGGTTCTCGCTCCCCTCTCCGAGACCGGCTACCAATCTCCGGACTGGTATCCCCTCTCGCATGGTCACGCCCCTGTCCCTTTGCCCGGGGCAGATCCCTTGACCATATGTTCGCGGCGTCGATCGCTTCCGCGTTCCACGTTTCACGCCAGGTGTTTCTCATTTTCGCATACTTCGCGCGCAAACAATTTCTTCTTACATTCTACCGCTATTGTTCGACCATATGCTTCGTTTCACCTGCCGTACATTTCTTTTGTTATTTATTTCACATATTCTCACGTATCGTTACTCGCTGTATCGGAAGGTGACCCTCGGCATTTACATTAGTCGTTTATACATTCACTCGCTCGTTTACCGGTTACGCGCTTCGCACACCTGGGTCCGCGGCGCCTACCATGGTACCCCGAACTCCCGTTCGCGGTAACCCATCGCAACGGGGTCTCGCTGTTTATTCGGCTGATGGCCCCCCTTACTCGTTAGCCCTACTACTCTGATTCCGGCCGCTTCGCGATGCAGAGCTGCTATAACTGCAACAAGACGGGCCACATCGCTCGCAACTGCACCGAGGCCGGTGGCCAGACTTGCTACATTTGCGGCAAGACTGGTCACATAAGCCGCGAATGCGATCAGGACGACAGGAAGTAGGAGATAACCGGAATCCGTGCCGCTCGCTTAACGATAACGATAAGCCGTTTACCATCCGGTCATTCGGGAGGCCTTCACCTCGCCCCATGGCGGGCCCACGAGCGGGCCGGTTCCCCTCGAGCCAGGATCCGTCTATCCTGGCAGCCTATCGGTTAGCGGCCGTGGTCGCTCCCCGGGAGCTCCCCTTTACGGTTTTTCGCGCCCCATGGTATCACGTTCTCAGCAACCGCGCGGCCGCTCTCTCTCACACTCTTGGTTTGTTCCTTAATTATTAAGTGGCCTCCCCTTATGCACTTTCGCATATGCGCGCCTTTCGCCGCTCTGCCGGTTTCGCGGATTCGTGTATCACCTGGTACTTTTTTGCTATGGACACCCGTTATACCGGTATCCCTTGATTAACCGTGCGTGGCTTTCGCTTGGTCCCTAATGCTGAGCACCTCGAACTCTTAATCTGGGAAATTCGCGCCGTGGTTCTCAACCTCGGGGAAAATTGAAAATAAATCAATGTACTGGTGATCATAATTGATCATGAATTTTAAAGTCAAACGTGAACAAAATGGCGATATCCGAGAACCGAGGTTCATGAACCGATTTTTTAAACTAAACGGAAATCATCTTTATTCATGCGCGAATCTTAATTATAACCACGCGTTCCCTACGCTGCGTGTCTCAAGCGCTCCGATGAGGCACCATATGCCTGGTCATTCGTTCTCCAACAAATAAACTAAATGGTATCGCACAAATCCTGTTGTTGCGTGAAAAACGAAAATTCCTTACGAAAGAAACATAGAATTGTAACTCTATTGGAACAAAATGGCGGAATATGAAAACCAAAGTAACTGAACGGGGTTTTTCTTAACCCAGGCAAATCATACCTATTATTACGCTTAAATTTAGTCTTATTACTATTATATCTAAATTAGCTATTTACATTCGCGCTCGCTTGCGCTTACGAGTTTTTTCCGGGAGGCTTCCCCGGTCCCCGCACGGCGTCCTTGATAGCCGCCCACACCGCCTTTGGTGCTGTCGGTCGTCTCTCCTGGCTAGCTCCACCGGTCGCTGCCCTTGGTTTAACGCTTGTGCGCCCCGGAGGAATAACTACGTCCTCCATCACAGTGGGTCCGGGCTTGGCCGCCCTGACGTCGGTCGCGACTGCAGCCGTCGGCTGCAATACTATTACATACATGTACTACTACATACATATACTATTACATTTTATACATACGTTACAAAGGTATTCCATAATATCCCCACGGTAACGTATAGGTCGAATCGGGTATAATGTATCGCTTATCGTCGTACGGACTTAGAGCGATTTTTGTTTCGGACACGGTGTACACCTCGTGCGACTTCGATCGTATACAGGACTGCTGTCGCGTCATTTCAATTTCGTCTCGCAGACACCTCGTGTAATCGTCGAACGTTATAGTACGCGCTACGACGTTGCTCTTGACACCTTTTGCTTTTTCACAGTCTTTTTTACCATCCACTCTCAACGCATACATCTTCGCCCTGAGTCCGACGAATTCGGTCATGATCGCGCCGTTATTCTCGTCCTTCATCAAGCCCGGCACCTTCTTGTTCGCGAGCGTTATACCGTACGCGTTGTCGATCGCGTAATCGCTCGTGTCAAATCTAACGATATCGCGTTTCACGTTCTCGTACACATCCTCGCACTCTACGTGGTATATCAAACTGTCCGTATCGGTGTACATAATTCTACACATGTCGCCATACAGGAAAGACATGTACTCGTGATAAAATTTCGTACAAACAGACTTTCGATACGTCGAGAATGCACATGCCGACGTAAATAGGTTTGTCAAATTTAACTTCGAGTTTTCGCAGTTCGATCAGCTATCAGATTTTCCGAAAAAACGCTGTCAAAATTTGGTTTCGAGATTAGTGCCTCCGCGCCATATCTACCGTCCCACTTTGTTAATAATTTTACATCAACGTGATTTTGAACGTTCTCCATCGTTTTCCCGAAAACCGCGTTATTCATCAATTTATATAAATTTGTCTCAAAATCGTTCTTGGCCAGTGTTCTAAATTTTGTATTGAGCTCGATGTAATTGCGGAGCCACGCAGATTGGGTGAACTGCAATACTTGATGTATTTTTGTGACGCAAAGGCCGTGGCGCGTGCATTGCTGTAGGTTGCGGTAACACTTCTTATCGTACAGCGTGGCGAGAAGTTTTTCCTGCCGTTTGCCGGGCGGTTTATCGCGCGTCAGACAGAACGGTAGGTCAGCGTCAAGTTTATTCTCCGGATACTCTAGATCGACTTCGAGAATGTAACCCGCGGGCGAATCCAAAGCAATCGCGCTAAACTCGAAATTCGAGACGTCTTCGG